>JAVJIF010015973.1:0-108264 GCA_038442645.1 Agave tequilana | reverse complement strand
GGAGAGAGAGAGACCCATGGTAGAGAGAAGAGAGGGGCACAGAGAGAACTCTCTCTGTTCTCTAACTCTTTCTTTCTCTCTCTGTCTCTGTTCTCCCTCTCTGAGCAGAGAGAGCATAGAGAGAGAGAGAGAGTTAGAGAGCAGCGAGAGAGATGGAGACATTGGGGAGAGAGGAGCAGAGATAGCACATAGAAGAATTGCTTAGGATATTTATTGTTTGGATATGAGAAAAATTATGTGGATTAATTCGATATGTGAAAAATTATTATATGAATTATGTGAAAAATTGATTAGGATATTAATTGCTTATGGTATGTGAGAAATTTTGTGGATTAATTATTGGGTAGATGATCTTGTAGAAAAAATTGCTCGAGTATGTTGAATTGTTGATTGTGCCGTGGATAATTGATTGTGTAGAAAAATTGCTCCAAGTAATAATATTGTGTTATATTTATAGCAATATGACTTCAATGGAAGGTTCCTCAAGTTGAATTATGGATGATCATACACCTCTTTGTATGTAACTAAAGTGGAAAAATGTGAAGGGAGGGGGAAATTGGCGATGGAAGTGTAGTTATTGCTTTGAAACATTCAATGATCATACTCAAGAATCAAGGCTCATCTCATGTGAATAAATGAACAAGGAATAAAAATGTGTGCAACAGTTAAACCCCAGAACATAAGGGACATACTAGGATATGGAGCAAGCAGAAATGAGATTGAAGGCATCTATGCCTAGGAACGTAACTTTGCCTTTATCTTTAACGTCAAGTGCGACCGGTGAAAGTGCAAGTGGTCCAAGTGAACCAAAGAAGAAGACAAGGTCAACACTGTGGATCAATCATTCAATAAAAAGAGAAGAGATGAATTAGATTGTATTATTGTGAGAATGTTTTATACTGGTAGACTGTCATTTAATTCGATAAGAAATTCATGGTATGCCAAGCCATTTAAATTTGCTGCAAACAATCCATTCGCCGGCTACAAACCTCCCGGCTACAACTCTTTAGGACCACTCTCTTGCAACGTGAGAAATCTCACGATAGAGGTTGATGGAGCCCATCAAGGGCACATGGAAGCAAAAGGGGGTATCCATTTGTAGTGATGGATGGGCGTATATGCAAAGAGATCTATCATTAATTTCATGGCGGTCATCAAAATTAGCCCGATATTCTTGAACTCCGTAAATGCCAAGGGAGAAGTGAAAAACATGAATTACATTGTGGAGAAGCTTGAAGATTGCATTAGAGAGGTTGGGGCTCAAAATGTCATCCAAATCATAACCGATAACGCTTCTGCATGCAAGACTACAGGTGCTATTGTGGAGAGTAAGTATCCTCACATCTCTTGGACTCTTTATATAGTGCACACTCTTAATCTTGCACTTAAAAATATTTGTGCGGCTTGTTAATGTGGATATTTGTTATTGGGTTAGTTATTAGGTTATTGGTTAGGTCCATTACCCATATTCATTGTATTATATATATTGACTTATCTCTAGTGAAGTGATTATGCTTTGGGTCATGTGCTAACATGATATCAGAGCACTAATTTTCTAAGTTCTAACCCTAATTCTCTTTTTCTTTCTTTTCCACTGCATAAACCTATCTCTAATTGCTGACGCCATCATGATGCCACAAGCTTCGTCGACGATCACCGCAAGCTTCCTCGACAACTTCCTTCGCTGCCGTATCTTCGTCGATGCAGTCCTTTGCTACCCCCATCTCCGATGGATCTCACCGACCTTCATGTTCACCTGATTTCGCAGCTCTTCTCTGACCTCGACAACTCTTGTTCAAGCCACTGTGAGGCCCTGTTGATGCCCCTTGGCACTCGTGACCCCCTGCAGAGGATCCCTGACCCCAGCGGAGCTTCTCAGGATTTCCCCTGCCTATGACGACCTTCTTCGCTTCCACCGTGGCCTGTGACTCGCCTGACACCTTCACCGACCTTCCGCTGGATTCGACGCACTCGCTGGAGACTTCTCCCTTTCCCTTACACTTGCCAAAGGCTGTCCCTTGCTTCTGAGGTGTTGCCAAAGGCTGTACAGGACCTGTCGTACAACTACAATCCCAACAGATCACTGTAGTGCTCTAAATTGTTGAACCAGATCATGCCGAGGCTTCCTATGTCTCTATCTGGTAACTAAATTAAGACCCTGATTTATTGGTTGATTACATACTAGCTATTTTCTGGCTGTTTTTAGTGATTTATAACTAGCTGCAATATCAAATGCTTCAAGTTCCTTGTCCTCTATTGCTTCTCCATCCTGGCTATCTCGTGATAATGATCCTTGTCCGTTGGCTACCTCCTCTGGTCATTCTGGGGCCTCCACTATGGTGTTATCATGGGACGAGTATGACATGTTGCGTCAGCTCGAATTCTCTCAGACTAGTCATTTATCAATTCATGCATCCTCTTCAGGTGTGAATGCCTATATTACCTCTCCTCATAGACCTTGGATATTAGATTCAGGACCTCATCTCACATGACAGGTATTAAAGACAAATTTACCTCTTTACCTCTTTACATCTTTCAAGTAAATTTTCTTCTGTCAATATTGCTGATGGCACACAGTCTCCTCTACTTGGTGATGGGATAGTTTAGGCTACTTCATATTTGAATTTAATAAATGTATTATATGTTCCAGAATTTCTTATAAGTTTGTTATCAATCAGCTAATTTATCAAACAAACAAAATAACTGCAGCGTACCTTTTTTCCTTCTTACTGTGTCTTTCAACACCTGACAACTGGGAAGAGGATTGGTTGGGGTCGTGAGAGAGGAGGCATGTACTATTTGGATGATGGAGTGTTCCATATTGGCTTAGTTGCAGGTCAGCCTGACCCTATTCTACTCTGGCACTGGCGTCTGGGTCATCCTTCATTGCAAAAGCTTCGGTCAGTAGTTCCTGTTGAGTCTTATTTCTCTACCTTAAGTTGTGAGACTTGTGAGTTGGGTAGCATCATCGTGTCCCTTTTCAGCATCAAGGGTCATCCCTCATTGAGAGAAGTCAATAACCTTAGTAGTTCTGCATTTGAGTTAGTTCACTCTGATGTCTGGGGTCCTAGTCGTGTGCCTTCTTATAAAGATTTTAGATATTTTTTCATTTTTGTGATTTCTCTCATATGACTTGGTTATATTTACTAAAAGAGAGGTCTGAAGTTTCTGGTGTCATCGAACTTTTTTATAATGAAAAAACTCAGTTTTCTATCTCTATTCCTGTGCTTCGTACTACCTCAATTCGTGTGCTTCGAACTGATAATGCATTAGAATATATGAAAAATGATGTATCCTTTTGTTCTAAGAGTAGAATTATTTATTAAACCTCCTGCTCTCAGACGTCCCAACAGAATGGCATAGCTGAACGCAAACACAAACATATCCTAAACGTTGCTAGAACCATGATGATTCATATGCATGTTTTGAAGTATTTGTGGGCTGATGCTGTGTCAAGTGCATGTCATTTGATTTATAAGATGCCCTCCTCAGTTCTTCATGGTAAAATCTCTTTTTCGTATCTTATCCTAACAAGAGTGTTTTTTTCATGACTTCTCGTGTTTTTGGTTGTACGTATTTTGTTCAGGACTTGTCTTCTAGTTTGGATAAACTGTCTCCTCGATCTATCAAATGTGTTTTTGTTGGGTATTCTAGAACTCAGAAAGGATATCGGTACTAGAGTCCTTCCAATAGAAAGTATTTTGTGTCGGTGATGTCACGTTCTTTGAGTCTGTTTCATACTTCTCTCCACAGAGTCCAGTTCATGCATTAGAGTGTTCCTCCTCAACCGTCTGTTCCATTGCCTGCTCCTACTTAAGTTCCTGATGTCCCTTCGCCAGTGTCACAAGAAGACACTACAGAGCAACTTGCACAAAAGCATGTTCGGGATTTCAGATACATCTACACTCATTGACAAAATGTTTCTGCCGCTGAACCAGTTTCGACCGACTTCTTTCTAGTGGAAGGTACACCTCCTCAACCATCAGCATCTCCCTATGATCTTGATGTTCCTATATTGCCTTCCGCAAAAGTAAACAATTTTGTGCGGATCATCCTATCTCTCATTTTGTTTCTGATGATTGTCTTACTCTCTCTTTTCATCAGTTTGCCTTGTCTTTGTCCTCTGTATCTATACCCAGGTCATATGAGGTGGTTTATTGGTACCTACTTGAAAGTAGGTCATGGATGAAGAGATGAATGCTCTTGTTTCTCGAGGAACTTGGGAGTTGGTTTTTTGCACCCACAGATGCTATTGTTGTAGGTTGTCGCTGAGTTTATCCTATGAAGTATCACCCAGATGGATCGGTGGAGGATACAAGGCCAGACTTGTTAAAGGTTATAATCAGACCTATGGCGTGGATTACTTTGAGACCTTCTCACTAGTTGCTCGGTTGAACTCCATGAGGATTTTATTCTCTATTGATGTCAATCTATCGTGGCCCTAATTCCAACTAGATGTCAAGAATGCCTTCTTCTATGGTGATTTGAAGGAGGAGGTATATATGGAGTAACCTCTAGGGTATGTTACTCAGGAGGATAATAAAGTTTGTCGTCTCAGGAAGGCAATATATGGACTCAAGTAGAGTCCACAGGTGTGGTTTGAGAAGTTTAGCATCACCATTTCTGCATTAGTTTCATCGTTATCACTCAGGTCACTCTGTTTTTAAATTCAGCAGTGTACGTGGATGACGTTCTGCTAACTGGGAGTGATTCAGCTTGCCTAGTGGAAACAAAGAGTATCTTAGGCGTCATTTTGTGACCAAGGACATAGGTAAACCCAATTACTTTTTGGAGATTGAGGTTGCACATAAAAACATAGTGTACTTCTTTCTCAATGAAAGTATGCTCTGGATCTTTTAGAGGAGACATGACTTTTGGAGTGCAAGCTTGCTAGTACTCTAATGGAAGCGAACGTGGACTTATGATTTGATGGCAGTCACATTCTTGATGATCCAGGAAGATATAGAAGGTTGATTAGAAAGTTGATCTATCTCACAGTTGCTAGACTGGATATTATCTTTGTTGTTGGGTTACTGAGTAGATTCATGCATCAACATAAAGAGGTTCATTGGACAGCTGCATTGAGGATTCTGGCTTATGCTAAAAGCTCTCCATAAAAAGGTCTATTGTACAAGAAATATGGACATGGACGCATTTTAGGGTACTCTGATTCTGGTTATGTCGGTGATAAGGGAGATAGAAAATCTACCACTGAGTATTGCATCTTTGTTGGAGAAAATCTTGTGACTTGGAGGAGTAAGAAATAAGATGTGGTATTTTGATCTATTGCACAGGCAGACTATAGAGTTATGATTCATACTGCTTGTGAGATGATGTGGTTGAAGAATCTAATTATGGAGCTTGGTTTTAGACAGCCTGGACTTATGCCTATGCATTGTGCTAATCAATCTGCAATCTATATTACCTAAAACTTTGTATTATATTAGAGGACCAAGCACATTGAGATTGACTATCATTTGGTTAGAGATGTTTGGACTAAAAAGGTAGTCTCTCTTCCGTTCACACCATCTTTGAAGCAGTTGTAGATCTTCTTACCGAAGCGGCTTCATCTCAGGTATTTTTTAACTTATGTAGTAAGTTGGGCATGATAGATATATATGCTTCAGCTTGAGGGGGAGTGTGTTAATGTGGATATTTGTTATTGCGTTAGTTATTGGGCTTTAGGTCTATTACCCATATTCATTGTACCATATATATTGACCTATCTCTAATGAAGTGATTATGCTCATGTGCTAACACGGCTAATAACACGGAGGCAAATGCGGTAGCTTATGAACCCTATTTTAAATATCGGCCAAGTTGGCCGAGATATCGTTCGATATCTCCTTTTTTGTCTGCTGCCGATACGATATGGGGAAATCATTCGCCAAATCGTTTGCAGCAAAAACGACCGATATTTAAATATCGGCCGATATATCGGCGATAAATCGCCTGAAATTCACCCGATAAATCGCCCGAAATGCACCCGATATAAAATAACTTATTTATTGCACGACTGCATGCAAATGTACATTATTTTTTAATGTCTTTACATGCATATTATATTATTTTTTATTATCTATGACACTAAACCAACTTTTAGCTATCAATGTTTCATTATATATAGTGTGCGATATGAACGTCCGATATGCGCGCGTATCCCTGATATCTCCCCCGATATCCGATACGACGAAAAACCCCATCCTATACGATCCCGATATCTGATATTTAGAACCCTGCTTATGAACAATGCAGTTGCACCGAGGTCTCGAATGATGCATTGATCATAAGTTTTTTTATCATGAACTATTTCATGAGGCTTGTCATATTCAATGACTATTCTAAATTGAAACTTCTTGTGGTTACAGAGACTAGATTTGCTTTTTGGATTATCATGTTGAAGAGGTTTAAAGTCATCAAAAGAAATTTTCAAGATTTGATTTTTAGTGATCGATGGAACATATATAGGAGTGAGACAAGCACAATTTGTTAAAGAGAAAGTGCTAAAGATTTATGGTGGGACAAGATAAATTATTTCATTGTATTCATCGATTCAATTTATGACATGTTAAGAGTCACAGACACTGACACGCCATCACTTCATTTGGTGTATGACATGTGGGACACAATGATCGAAAAAGTTAAAAGTGCTATTTATCATCAGCATGAAGAAAAAAGGGAAAATGAGCAATCACCTTTTTATAATGTTGCATTATCAAATCTTGGAGGATCAATGGAACAAGAGTAACACGCCACTTCAATATTTGGCACACTCTTTGAATTTAAGATAATATCTAAGTTTGTATTATAATTCATATTCGTTAATGCGGTTATTCTTTTAATGCGGTTATTCTTTATGTTAATAGGTTTTATCATGATGTTTGGTTTAATAATAATATAACTCGACAAGCTTCCCATCAAGATGAAGAGATCTCTTTTGAGAGAGGTAAGTGTTTGAAGAGATACGGTCCCAATCTCGATGAACGACGAGTGGTGAGCATAGAGTATGTTAGATTTTCGGGTGCTCTGGGTACTTTTTGCCGATCCGGATTCTCTTCGTGATGTGTTTGTGGCAAGGGTTTCTAAATATCGATATCGGGATCGTCTATCGGATGAGGTTTTTTTTATATCGGATATCGGGGATACACGCGCATATTAGGCTTTCATATCGGCACTATATATATGAAATATTGATAATTAAAAGTTGAGTTTAGTGTCATAGATATCATCTACCTAATAAAAACGATGTAATATGTATGCAAAGACAGTAAAAATAATGTACATTTGCACCATTCGTGCAAAAATAAGTTATTTCATATCGGATGAAATATCGCGTTTATCGCTGGATATCGGGTGACTTATTGGCCGATATTTCAAATATCGGCCATTTTTTGTTGCAAACGATATGGCGAACGATTTTCCTATATCGTATCGGCAGCAGGCAAAAAAAGGAGATATCAGACGATATCTCGGCCAACTCGGCCGATATTTAAAACAAGGGTTTGTGGATCCAAAGTGTTGGTGGGTTCTTTATGGATCTTAACTCCAAATTTACAAGCGTTGACTTTAAAGCTTCTAGGCCAACCATGTTCCTCCTCTTGTTGTGAAAGGAATTAGAGTACAAATTCTTTTATGCACTCCTTAAAGAGAAACAAATTAACCCCGATACGAGCGGAAGATCTAGCGAATGTGCATAACAACCTCCGTTTGCTTTCTCAAAATTTTGACGAATATAATGAAGAGGAAATAATGATGTAGGATATTGGCTTTGACTCATTTTAGGGTGTCAGTATTTTAGATTTTACTACTCTTTCTCTTGATGAACCCCAATAGATGCCGTGGTTGTTTGCGGATACTGGAGAAAGAGATAATGAAGAAGTCATTGGACTAGCTTCAACTTCATCTTGATCCTTGAGATATGACTCCGGTTATATTTTTGTTTTGAAATTATGATAATAGCTTGTTGGTTAACTTGGTTGATAACTTGTAAACCTATAATCTGTGGTTGTAATTTTGTTATAAACTTATGATATTTTATATCTTGTACACTTGCTGAATGTTGATTAATAATTTAGTTTATTGATTGATATATTATTATTATATCTATATATAATAATAGTAATATAATAATAAATATTGCTTGCGTGTCCCCGTATCCTAATATTTTGGATTTTTCCGTGTCTGTGTGGTGCCCGTGTCCTGTATCTGGGCCTCATAGCTCATAATAACATAAAAGATGAAAAATTGAGTGTAGAGATTCTGGTTTGTGCAATGCCTTAATACATGATTATTATTTCAAGAAGTTGTTGTAAATGTCAATTTGCAATTCAGAAAACCTTGATTGTAGTGGATCCTTTTGATCAAAGAAGGATACTTTTTGATAAATATAAGAAAGAATATTGGAAGTTATCCTATTTTTTTCAACAAATTAAGTTGAATGCACTGCTTTTTCTGAACTAAAATTGCACTAGGAAGTTGGAATATTATTTTGAAGAAGCTCATCTGTTGCACTCTTGGATAACTTAGTTGCAGAAATATTAAAAGGTATTTTAATCGCAAATTTACATTTCCATTGACTCCTTATAGTTTATATCATGCATTGGAAAAAGAAGTTGCACATATTGCTCTAATCCGCTAGAAGAACTTGAATTCTCATTTGGGCTTTTACATTTGTCTCTCTTCTTGTAGAATTAATCCCCTTACTGCCGTCAACATTATAATATGTACTAATTGAGTTATTTTTTGTCCAGATCAGGTTAAAATAACATGCATACACACACACAGACTTGTGTCCTTTTAAAAGGATTTGAGCCCAAATCCTTTCCACTCAAATGCAACCCTCCGACATTTGAATATAAGATCCACTTTGTTGTAGTTGATTTATATTATTTTAAGTATCCATAAGTCAAAAATCAAATATTTTGAATACAATTTGCCCATTCATCAAGCGGCGCAAAACGGACAACCGAAAGTAGTTGGTTGGTTAGATCTATGTCTTTATATATACAAATTCTCGATCTGGCTATTTCATTATGATCTAAACATTTAAAACCCCTGCAAACTAATTTTTTTTAGGTTTCAAATATTCTACACCGTTAAACTAACCAACTTACTATTTAAGCCGTCCGTTTCCCCCCCACTTGATGCATAGACAAAAAGTATTCAAAATACTTGATTTTTGGTTTATAGATACTTGAAATAATATAGATCAACTTCACCGAAGTGGATTTTGTATTCAAACAGCGGATGTTGGTATTTGAGTGGGAAGGATGCGGCCTCAAAACCTTCTGGAATGACACAAGTCTATCTCATACACCACACACGTGTGTGTGTATGAGATAGACTTGTGTCATTCCAGAAGGATTCGAGCCCAAATCCTTCCCACTCAAATACCGAATATATATACATATATGTGTGTGTATATTAGATATACTTGTGTCATTCCAGAAGGATTTGAGCCCGAATCTTTCGCACTCAAATATCAACATCCGACATTCAAATACAAGATCCACTTCGTTGAAGTTGATCTATATTTTTTAAAGTAACTAAAAATAAAAAAAATCAAGTATTTTGAATACTTTTTGCCCATACATCAAGCGGCGCAAAATGGACGGCCGAAATAGTACGTTGGTTAGATCTATGTCTTTAGATATACACGTTCTCGATCCGGCCATTTGAATATAATCTAAACATTTAAAAGTCCCTACAAACCAATTTTTTTTAGGTTTCAAATATTCTATACCGTTAAACAAACCAACTCACTATTTAGGCTGTCCGTTTTTTTCCTACTTGATGCATAGGCAAAAAGTATTCAAAATACTTGATTTTTGATTTATAGATACTTGAAATAATATAGATCAACTTCAACGGAATGGATCTTGTATTCGAATGTCGTAGGGTTGTGTGTGTGTGTGTGTGTGTGTATATATATATAGAGAGAGAGAGAGACTTGTGTCCTTCCAAATGGATTCGAGGCTGAATCTTTCCCACTCAAATACCATCATTTGCACCGTTAAACTAACCAACTCACTACTTTCGGCCGTCCATTTTGCGCCGCTTGATGGATGGGCAAAAAATATTCAAAACACTTGATTTTTGGCCTATAGATACTTAAAATAATATAGATCAACTTCATCGGAGTGGATCTTGTATTCGAATGTCAGAGGGTTGTATTTGAGTTGGAAGGATTCGGGCTCAAATTCTTTTGGAAGGACACAAGTCTCTCTCTCTCTCTCTCCTCTCTCTCTCTCTCTATATATATATATATATATATATATATATATACCTTTATTTAGAAAGTTACTTTTCTCTTATTCATCTCTATTTCTCTTTTTCCAATTGATAAACCCTCCTCTCAATCAATGAAGGAGAAAGTAATTGAAGAAGAGGAAAGCAAGTAACTTTCTAGTTATTAGAGTTATATAAGCGTGGCTATCTTAACACGATCGGAACAAAAAATAACCCAATCAGGGCAAATTTATAATGTTGGAGATCTCGGCAAGGGGATTGATTATACAACAGTGAAAAGGAAGAAACGTAGCCCAAATGGGAATTAAGTTCCTCTGGAGGCTCAGAGTAACATGGAAGGCACAAATATTTGAGCAGTATACGGATTATGGGACTTCTTCTAGTCAGTGTTGACATGCAAACTCTTTCTTAAAGTATGATATCAATTTCACGGAGTCATTGGTAATGCTAATTTGCAATTCAATAACCTTATTTCTAGTGTAATCTTTTGATTAGAGTATGATACCTTTTGATGAAATATAAGAAGACATAAAAAAAAACAATCCTATTTGTTCAGCAGGTTCAGTTGGACACATTGCTTTTCCTGAACTAAAATTACACTAGGAAGATGGGGTCTAATTTTGAAAAATCCCATCACCCTCACCCCCAGATAAATTAGTTGCAAAAACATTCAAAGGTATTTGAATTGCAAATTGACATTTCCAACAACTCAATTCAATTATATCATACTTTGAGAAAAAAAATATACATGTTAACAATCAGGTTTTCATCGTTTATATTTTCTGAGCTACTAGAGGAGCCTAAATTCTCATTTGAGCTCCTACTTTTATCTTTCTCGCTTTTGTAGAATTAATTCCCTTGTTAAGGCCTTCAGTATTATAAATATTTCCTGATCTAGTTCTTATTCGTCCAGATCATGTTAAGATAGCAATACATATAACCTCTCGCTTGAAAATTATTTGCTTTCCCCTTCTTCACTCTATTCTTATTTTACAATTGATAAACTGTCCTCTCAATCAAAGGAGGAGAAAGTTCAGTAATTAAAGAAGGTAGAGTCTTTCAATTGAAAGAACAGGAATAGAGTCGAAGAAAAAGGAAAATTACTAACTTTCTAACAGAGGCTCTATATATATAGCTATTTTAACATGATTTGGACAAGAGAGAACTCGATTAGGGCATATTTATAATGTTGAAGGTCGTAGAATGGAGACTAATTCTACAATAGTGATAAAAGAAAAAGTAGAAGCTCAAATTGGGATTCAAGGGCCTCTGTGACTCGAGTAATCTACAAGATAGGAACCTAAGCGTACAAATTCTAACACTTTCTTTTTATTGTTGGTGTATAGCGTCTTTCTCAAAGCATGATATTAACTTTAAGGAGTCATTGGAAATGATAATATGCAATTCAGAAATCTTGATTACAACGGAATCTTTGATAAAAGTAAGATATCTTTTAATGAAATATCAAAAGTTAACCTATTCTTTCTGTAGGTTCAATTGAGTGCACTACTTTTTTTGAACCAACATTGCACTAGGAACATGAAGTCCTATTGTGAAAGAGCTGATCATAATCCCGATAAATTAGCTGTAGAAATGCTATAAGGTATCGTATCCTACTTGGGTCAAAAAATTCTTTTACCATGAAGATTTCTGAATGCAAATGATATTTCCAACGGCTCCTTGTATTTGATATCAGGATTTTGAGAAGAAATCTGCATGCTGATACCAGTCAGAAAAGGTCACAGAATCCATACGCTCAGGCTTTCACCTTTTATATTTCTCGTAGGCACTGGACGAACTTGAATCTCTATTTGGGCTTCTATTTTTCTTCTTTCTCGCTCTTGTAATTTTAACCCGCTTCTAAGGCCCTCAACATTATAATTATAATAAGATAGCCATACATATAACCCCTAGCTAGAAATTTATTTTCTTTCCTCTCTTCAACTTTATTTCTCTTCTTTTGATGGATTGATTGATACTCTCTCTCTCTCTCTCTCTCTCTCTCTCTCTCTCTCTCTCAAGAAGGCCAAGGGCGCGAGTATGAATTGGAAGAAGATAAATAAAGTTGAGAAGAGGAAATCAGATAACTTTCTGGCTAGAGGTTAGTTTATGACTATTTTAATCCATGTAGACAAAAAAGAACTCGGTTAAGGAAACTTTATAACTGAGGGCCTTAATAAGGGGATTAATTCCACAAGAGTGAGAAAACCAAAAAAAAGGCCCAAGTTGGGAATGCAAATTCTTCTGGCAGCTCAGAGGAATATAATAGACAAAAACCTGAGTGTACGGATTTCTGGACTTCCTCTGATTAGTATTGGCATCTAGCCTTCTTCTCAAAGCATGATATCAATTGCAAGGAGTTGCGGAGATGTCAATTTGCAATTCAAAAATCTTGATTGCAATGGAATCATCTCATCAAACTAGGATATGTTCTGATGTTTCCACAACTAATTTATCTAGTGGAGCAGGTAACATTAGTTTGAGAAAAGCAGCGCATTCAACTAAATCTGCTGAAAAAAGAACTACTTCTGATACCTCTTCTACTAATTTACCTGGGGTCCGATGGATTCACTCGTTCAAAGTATGCTCCCAGTTTCTCGATGCAATATTAGTTTAGGAAAAGTAGTGGATTCAACTGAAATATCTTCAGAAATTCTAGCTATTATTCTTAGGGAAGAGATGAAGTGATTCAGAAAAAAGAGAGTGCAGCTTGTCAGTCCAAACGTGTGAATGCAGTTGAATCTGTTGAACCAAGTAAAACATCACTAGATATTCCAGAAACTGTTCTTGTGGAGTGTTGAGGGTAATATTTTTATATCTAATGGCTATCCACTTTTCTTTTCCAGTAAAGAGAGAATTTCAGTTCTCTTTAAGGCCGTTGATTACTTATTCTAGGCTTTCTAGTACCCATTTTTATTGAAGGGATGGGATATTTTTTCTCATCAAACATACCCATCCCCTCACTACTTGACTTTTAATCCTTCACTTATAAAAGTATTAGGCCTCAACAGTTAGCATGGAAAGGTGACTTGCATCAAATTCAGCAACGGTTGGCTTTTCCTCTGGCAATTGAACTGATGGCTTCCTCATTAGTAACACCAAACACACCAGCAGTAGCAGCTACATCCTTTCGACCTACTCATTTCTTGATGCTAATTTGATCTAATCCTGTATAAAGGAGAAAAGGGCAAATGGACTCTGTTTTCCCAATGTCAATACCACCCAGCAACAATATTGCTAAGGGGTGGTGTGGTCCCTTTCTTTTGGGCCTCTGCCATATTTTCTTATGAAGAACGAGGGATGATGCAAAACATTGCACACAGTGGCGATCCACTACATACCAAAAATCTTCTAATAAGTTTAATATAGATAGTGGTAAGGGAGTTGATTGTGAGCGGGGTCACTAAATGGCTTCTTATTGCTCTGATTAGGCAGCTTTAATTGTACTGCTAGGAAACAGAATAACGAAATTTAGTGGGCTTTATCTGAGAAAAACAGTAGGTTTTTGCCATGCGTTATCAAGGGTCTTAGAATTTAATTGGTTCAATGATATGGTATCATTAACCTTTAATGATGTTTTTTCTGTACTCGCTCTATGTAGCTATTACTATAAGGGCTGCTATCACTGGTAGCCAAGAGATGGGGAAGTTGGTTCCAGAACCCATATATTTATGTGAACGATCATGTTCCTTGTTGAGAAACTACGCAAATTATTTAAAATTACATCTATGATATGTATTTGGTGCGTGTAGGATATGTTGCTAATTTTAGGATACTTCAAGAAGAGTATCCGACACATTTCATTGAGTATTGAAGTATCCAAATATCATATAAGTACCGGACACAAGTACATCTCCTTATTAAAGTATCCGTGTTACATAGGTGATTGATGATAATGATTACTTCGACTATGAGCAAAAGTCTGCTCGAAGGCAATTCTCAAACCCTGTTTTACTGCTTTTAGTCTCATAGTATGATTCATCTCTAGTTCTTAATTTATTTTCAGGACTCTAATTCCTGCTCTATGCTAGAAGGCTCACCCTTATTTTGATGATGCCGACTTTTTGTAACCCTATTTCTTCTAATGTTGACTGTTCTTAGAGATTGCCTGTTGGCGCCAAACCCAGCCTCTGCAGCCACAGTTAATATCTGTCTGTAGTGTCTTTAAAGTTTTGGGAGGTTGAATGAGATTTACATCTTCCAGTGAAGATTTTAATAGCTTCATCGAATCCTTTTGTTCCATTCTATTGATGCCAAAGCCATTTTATGCAGCTTGATTGTGTTTGACTTTAGAGTTCAGGAAGTACATACCTCATATGGGTATCTGCAGAAAATCCACGTAGGAAAGTTAACACTGTTTTGGTGCTGAATCCAAGAAAATTGAAATGCTACTGATAAAGCACTGCTCTTAATGTGTCTATTGCAATGTTTGTTTAAAATCAGTCTAAAATGCCAACCAAATGGTGACTAAACTTATACTTTTAATACAATGCATACAGATCCATCACCAAATATTCATCCTTCCAGCATTTCTTCAAAAATATCTTTATCATCATCATTATATTAGTTATTCCATCCTTGTGGGATTGCATATGAAACACAAGAATCCTTGAAGGATTTGATAAGTTTTATGACGGACTGGCCAAACCTCAATGTTCAAGATTGTTACCAATCCCTGGCTAATGAAACAATGGATGAGAAAGGGGCTTGCTGTAAATCCTAGCAGGCCAATTCGCTAGGAGAAAAACCTACCAAATTGGTGATTTGGCTTAAACTTGTGCATCTAAGAAGCAAATTGTGAATTATAATATGTTGAACAGAACACGAGTTCATTGATAGGTAAAGTTGACATGCTATGTGGAACTTAAACTATAAACACGTCAACGCATTTATAACAGGTCTGTAATTTCATTTGCAAGTCTCCTTTCATAGCTCATCGAGTTGGTAAGTTGTACTCAGCTCTTTATGCTGTGATAGCCATATAAAGTTTATGTTTTCATATGTTATTTTAATCTTTTTAAGTAATATTTCATATTTATCTTTTTCATGCTACTATATGTGTTGCAGTTAGCACAGTGTCTGTGTATTCATTTTTGCTTGTTCTCTATATAGATGCGCACCATTTTAGGCATATAGAATCCTGCACGTTAATTTGCATGTAAACTATTCCCTTCTCAGTTATTTTCTTTTCTTTTTTGCTAACTCCTGTGATATGTAAACTTTTATCCTTCAAACTGAGTAAGAGTTGCGAAATGATATTTTTTGTGGCTTGGAGTTTGACTAACTTTTTCCAATGCACTGTTTCTGCAATTAGGTGAACCATCGCATCACCACTACCATACAAAGACGCATTTACGGTCATGCGACCAATGTAGAGATACGCCCTCTGAATGAAGAAAAAGCTGTTCATGCTGCTTCAGACCTTATCGGGGAGCTCTTTGTTTTTTCGGTTGGCAACATTCTTAGACTAATCTTCTTTTGTTCAATATTACCTGTTTACATTTAATGTGTGTGCAACTTGTACTGGCTATCGCACTGTTTCCCAATTTTGCATTTGTTTGTGAATGCAAAATTAGATTAGATGCTCAATACACAATGGTATATACTTTTGAAGCAGTACTTTTCTTTAGTCTATTTAAGAATGCTGAAAATTGTTATGTATTCTAGTATACTAAATTATTTTCTCTTTGGTTTATTAGGTTGCAACTGGTGCACTAATTTATGAGGTGCAAAGAAGTGCTAAATCAGAAGCTAAAAAAGAAGAAGGCCGCAGGCAAGAACTCGAGGTATTATCAATATTTCCCAACATATAGCTTGTTGAATGTTATTAATTCTTTTTTTTTTGCATATGTCAATCTGAAAGCTTTTATTCTTTGCTTTCTCCCATTAAGTTAGCATCTTAGTTTTGGAATCAATAAGCACACCTGTCTTCTTCAATTCTAACCAGAAATTTTATTCTGGCTGATCCGCTATCTAACGTAGTAAGGATCACAAAAGTATGTACTTTATGTCATGGTAACTTCTAATCTAACAACTTCAAACAAAAGGTAGATCTATATACCACATATTTTTATTTCGATACTTAATTATTTCTTATTCA
The DNA here is from genome assembly GCA_038442645.1 of Agave tequilana. Taxonomy (NCBI): domain Eukaryota; kingdom Viridiplantae; phylum Streptophyta; class Magnoliopsida; order Asparagales; family Asparagaceae; genus Agave; species Agave tequilana. The sequence continues at coordinate 91,916 of JAVJIF010015973.1, read as the reverse complement.
CTGAAGATGTTATTACAACGATCTCTCTCTGTTGTGGATGCTCAGTGTACAGGGAGAAATTTTATGATAGTGAGATCTTTATGTTAGAGCGTGTCATAAGATTCATAAGAAAAGTGCTATCTTATAGACCAAAAAATGTTATGTGAAGTGTAAGTTTGTGTAATTAGTTTATTGAAGGACTAATTGGTCTTAATGACGATTAATTGTATTTTGTGCTAATTCACCCTTCTTCGTATGAAGAATTAGGATAACATGATTATAAATAATCTCTGAGTTGTATGAATGAATGGGTGATGGGAAGAAAAGTTCCATGTCGAAGGTCAACCCTGCCTTTGACTTAGAAAAGTCTCGATCATTCAACAATAATATAACTCTCAAATATTCCAGAATTATAATGTCATGTCAGTGTCAGTCAATTACCGATTTAAGGATCTAGAATGTGAATGTCTTTAGCTAATGAATTAGCCAGGTTATAAATAGCGCAACTCTCTCGTTGTACGGGCAAACAAAGAGGAAGTAGCTAGGAGCCAATAGAGAGTGATAGAGGGTGTGAGGTGTTTGTGAGTGAGCAATGGAGGATAATGATTAACATGGATGAGAGAGTTTGTGAATGTATTAGAAGAAGTGAATAGTGTGTTTTAAAGTTCAAGAGAAGAAATTATTGTAATACTGCTTGTCTCGTAGTGCATTAAAATTTGTGTCAATCCCTTGAGCCCGCAACCTATCATCCTTTTGCCCATCACTTCATTTCTTGACGAGTGGTGTCAGTACATTTGCATACCTTTTGAGAACTGACGAGTGTATTAGAGTATTTGTCTACCATTTGAGAATCAACAAGTGGTATCAAGTGGGCGGGGTGGAACTGGGAGGCCAACATTTTTTTTATACGCCAAAACCAGACCACACACCCCCCACATCCCTCCCTCCTTGTGTTCTGCTGGGGGAAAATAGCCAGTTAATTTTCAATTAAGAGGAGATGTCATGGGATCCTGCAGGGCCTAGGAGCTCTGATGAAGTGCGTCATTAGCAGTAGCTGCATTAGATTCTTGCGGATCTAGGATTTGAGACAGTAGTTTGTAAAGCTTCAGGATTTTCCGACAAAGTTGAGACATTCTTTTGATCTATGTAGCACGGACACTCCTACTATAGAGCCATGTCGTGTCCGACACGCGTGTCGGACACACGTGTCATGTGTATTTTAAAGAATTTGTCACGTATCCGCGTGTCGTGTCCATTTCAACGTTGCCGTGTCCGCAACATTGCTTCTGATCATTGAATACTCAAGTTATTCGTTATTTTCTCTTTTAACTGGTCAAGGCGGCTATGGATTTCACACTATTTCTGAATTGTTTGCAAAGTAATTATAGCTGTTTAAAGTATATTCAATTATTCATTTATAAACAGAAAAAAATATATGGTTGCTGTCTTTGGCTGAAAGTGTTTGTTCAGCCATTGTGTTTGCTCTTCGTGTGGTCTTATTTTGACATTGCTTTCTTAATTTTTTTTTTTTTTCAAAAGGCTATAAAGCAAAGGGAGGAAGATCTACAAAAAGAGGTGGACATGATGAAGGAGAAGCTAAAGGAAATCGAAATACTTGCTAGAGGACGAGGGATTACAGGTATCCTTAATTTCAGGCACAGCAATGGCCATACGCCTGAAGCCAGCAAGGAAGCCGCACCTGTTTGATGAAATTTGCATAGCTCTGATGAACGCAAAAAACATTACCTGATTGACATGAGGCTAAGCTTTCCAGCTGAATGATTTTGGCGATTTCATGCAAAGAATTTATGGCCCTTTGCTGTTTTTTTTCAACTTGACCTACCATTTCATTCAAGTCGCTGATCGATTTTTTGGAGCAGAAATTTCGCCCACAATCAGTCTTTTTTTGAACCCTCACCCATATCCGAATGATTCAGGATAAACAGTGATTTTATGGTGTGTGAGATGAGGTTAAAAAAATGTGATTGTCTTATATATAGAATAATTGGCTTTAATCTCCAAGAACCCAATTATCTGAATGAGTTTAATATATTTTGCTCTTGTTTTCACGTAACGTGACGTTACCGCCATGTCTTCTCAATCACAATTGTGTTCGCTAGGGAGTGTAAATTCTTGGTGGATTGCTACACCTTGATCTATTTTTGGTTGTGGATGTAAATTTGTGCATGAGAGACTTGTTGGCCATTTCGCGTTTGTAGCCGAAGTTTGAATGCACAGCTTATTTTGCTTGCTGTTTTGCTTTGCATTTATTTTATTATTGATTGAAGCTGTAGTAATTGGCCAATCATCATCATCATTATCGAAAATATTATGAGCAACTTGACCCAATTCCTCACTTCACAATCCATAAACAACTATGATAGTGATTTTTCTTCCATTCTTAAAAAGGTTAAAATTAGATTTAATACATTAACAACCTGAAGTTGGATTCTCAAATATTTTTTTTTTTCCCATTTTGAAGAAAATATATGTCAACTGTAAAGTAACTACAGTGATTTTTATTAAATGATTTATGTTTCTCACGTGATGAAGTGAGAACACTTTATTATCTCAAACCTGGGGGGCAAAAAAATCCTTATTTTCATATTTTCCTCATTGCTTCTCTATTTTTTTTTTTTTTTGCTAGTCAAGGGTGCATGAAGGCACCCAATGTCGGCGATTGGTGAGCGAGCGAAGTTCTTACTAACCAAAAGCCGACCGAAATGTCACTTGTGATGGACCATCGCTTCTCTATTCAAGGTTCCTCCTTGTAGCTTATCTATGATACTAGTAACAGTCACATGTATTCATGTGATTTTAATCAAAATCAATTTTCTGCTATAATAATGAAGGTATACTTTTATAGATCTCAAAGCAAAATTTTGTTTTTATAAATCCTCTGGGTTTGTTTCTATCTCAAGCTTACAAACAAAGGGAATAATTGTCTTTAATTTCTATTAATTATCAATAACTAATTATTTATGTTAACATCATAGCTACTTAATTACAATTAAAATTCATTGTCAAATCATGATATATCTCATACCTCTTACAATTAGGATATTCTAAATAATGATTATAACAGACCAAATGAATACCAAAACTATTTTAAAAATTTTATACAATTACAACTATACAAAGCAATTTTAGATTGTTTTTCTCCTTTTAATACCTTTTCAAAATAACATTTTTTTTTCCCCCTTTTCTCTTTTAAGGATTTCTCCACCATGCAGATTTAGAATCATAGTCTTCTTTCAGTTGATCTAAATTTAGCTTAATTTCATATTATTACAACTAGAGTAAACATTTTTAGGTAAATAAATAATATTAAAAAAAAGAAACAAAAATTTTCTTTTGTCAGTCTAAAATTAAAGTGATTGTTAAAAATTATTAACAATCATGGCCCCCTTAGTCCATCATGTAATGGCCCATCTAGTAAGCCTTTTAAAATGGGCCCAAGTTGCTAATGCATCATATTTCGCTATAAAATAAATTCAAAATCAAAGCAAAAGCACTGAATCGATCTCCGGCCCCCAAAACCCTAACCCGGAAACTCTTCTAATGGCGAAGGCCGAGAAACGCCCCCCTCCTCCGTCCTCATCTGAAGAGGACTCCTCTTCCGATGAAGAGAAGCAGCTCACTACCACCACGAAGCCCGTCGTCCGGCAAACCCAATCCCGAGAAGAATCAGAATCAGAATCCGCATCCGACAGCGAATCCAGCGAGGATGAAGACGGAAAGGTGCCGGAGCCGGAGACCCGACCCGTTAACAACGCTAGCGAGAAGCCCCAACCCTCCACCTCGAAACCCACCGCAGAATCCGAGTCCCAGTCCGATTCTGAGTCTGAATCGGACGGCGACTCTGAGCCTCCGAAGCTCGTCGTCCCCATCAACTCCAGGCCCATGGCCGCCCCCGCCCCCAAGGACTCCGACGCCGAGAAATCCAACGGAAAACCCCTCTTCCAGCGCATCTGGACATTGGAAGACGAGATAACCGTTCTTGAAGGCATGATCCAGTTTCAGTCCGAGAGGGGCCTCATCATGCCCTCCATTGCCGGGATCGAGGACTTCCATGCCTTCATCCAAAATAAGTTAAGCGTCGAGGTGGTCAGTAAGAGTCAGCTCTTGGATAAGATCAAGAGGCTGAAGGGCAAGTACTTGTCTGCCGCTGCCCGTGCCAAGAATGGGCAGCCTCATAAGTTTCAGAAGTCTCATGATGAGTCTATTTACGAACTCGGGAAAAAGATCTGGTTCTTAGATGATGAGAACAAGGGGAGGCCGGGCGCAAAATCTGATGGTGGCTTGAGGAGCTCAAAGAGAAACTTCCCATTCTTAAAGGCTGCCACGGAGAGCATGGGGACTAAGTTTGCGGAGGAAAAGCTGGCAAAGATTGATCAAGGGAAGGCCGAGGTGTTGGAGAAGAGATTCAAAAGCAGAAGTTGGCGGAGATGAAGCACCACTTGCGGGGGATGGACCTGTGGAAGGAAACGTTTAAGCTCATCGTGGAAGGAGTCGAGAGGGCAACAGACTAAGTTTGGGAGTTTTCATGGTAATTTCACAATCATGTTTATCTTTTAATAGCTCGTGCATTTTGATATATTGAAAACTTATATTAAGTTGCTCATTATTTTTGCAAGAATTTCTTATAGAATTGGTGTAACTTGGCATTATTCATAATTAACACCTACAGTTAGCTTATGCGGAGAGCATGTTTATGCTGTATTTACTAATGGGTTTTCCGTCTCTACTTGTCACGCCCCGCTTCTCCAAAAATACGCTTAAACGGAGTCGCGACGAAGGTCGGCGACGTATATACGCGAGGAGAATACCCCACATATACACGCTAAGCCTAAAATAACCTGAACAAGCTATAAATCTCTATCATAAATCAGAATCACTGCAATAATACATATAAAGTTTAACACAATGATAGCATATGAATAAGAATAAGAAATGTGACATGATGCGATATATGCATAAAAGAGCAGGGATACCGATAATCAAAAGGGAGGGACTCCAGCTTCTCAAGATAAATATGATCCTCCCCAAATACCTGATCAATAATAAATAGCCCTGGATCTGGATATGCAGATCCAGGGAGTCAGAACTCCTAGTGAATGTATAAGAGAAAAAGGGAAGGACATGCGAATATAAATGTGAGCAAACTAGGAAACACATATGCTGGAATAAAACAAAAGTAACATATAAAACATGGATAGAAATAATAAAGCCAATCAATACAAAATCAGATGTCCAATCGGGCGTCAAGTGTACAGTCATATGTCTATCATAATTATATACCTTAACAGTCAGGTGATTACGGTCAGTCACAATACATTATAAACAGTTCATTATTATTTACTATGTTAGCGAACACCAATTGCCACCTGTAATAGGCGCATTCCATACTACGCCTATCACACGTGTCAATCAGGGTCCTAAGTTATTGAAACTGATTGGTTGAAGACGTTATCCATGCTTTAGATGGGTCCTGTACATACCCGGGACCACGACCCAGATGTCTGGCGCTGAACCAGGCCGCTAGGTAGTCAGTAACAATAATAGTACTCACAGTAACACTGGGGAACAGTAAACTCACAGTAACACTGTGGAACAATAACAGATGGGATGTCAGTCATCTCCCGGAACCCTGCAGTGGAACCGTAAGTCGGTTGCGCAACCTGTATTCTAGGTCCACCCAAAATACAGATGATGTCTCCTCCATCAATTTCCCCAATCCCAGTATAAGTTGTCCATTTACATTATTAATTAATTCAATTCAGTTAAATCAGTCAATGTCCATATTATCTAGAATACTGGGACGATATGGTGACAGTAACAATGCAGTACAGTAACAGTAATCGTATACACGGTGAACAGTAATAAGAACAGTGAACAGTAACAGTAACCGTGCATACGATGAATAGAGCTGTACCGAACGTTACGGTCTAACGATACTTTCCCAGTAACCTTCAGTAACATAAACAATATGTTTATCAGGTAGGTATCTTATATACTCAGTGGAGTTACTTAAGTGTATCATAATGTTCAGGATCAAGAATATTATGCAAAATTTATTAAAAGAGATAAAACATTCACAAGTCAATTTATTTTGCATTTAATACATGTAGACATGGACTAGTAACTAACAGGCATGAAACATGATTGAGTTTGAACAATTATTTAAATGCAAAATAATATTTATTGAAATAGACAGGATAAAACACTCACATGAAATAATATTGAAATACTCAATAAATAAATAAAGAACACTCACAACAAAATTAAATAAAATTAAACAAAGAAGAGAAACACTCACCTGGACTTATCACGAGTCCGATAACCAATTCGAAGAATCTACATTAAATACATATGAATTTATATAAGATATCAAATTTACATTTATTGAATTTTACAAAAGATATCTTACTTGATGTTGTTCAATATTTTGAATTAAATACGGATGGTCCAGATCTTAAAACAAGTTGTAGGATGATACACTGAGGTTATAATATTATTTATATTTTATTTACTGATTTTTGTGGGGTTTAAATGATTAAAAACATGCAATTTCCTTAACATGTCTGAATGTTGAAGTAGCGGGTTTCTACTTAGAAAGCAGTGTTTCAGTCTAATATGATTTGTAATTAACCCCAAAATTTTTCAGTAGATGGTAGGGGTTATCTAGATATTTATCCCTATATTTATTTATTTTTTTTTCAAATTTTTATCTAGCCAAAGGAATTGTTTTTCAATAACTTAGCAGGTCTGTTTTGTATTTGGGTCGGGTTAAAAATGAATTAGAACCTAAATATTTGGGCTGAACTGAAACTGGGCTTCTAAATATGGGCTCTGAATTAACTTGTATTTTCTTTTCTTTTCTATTATGTTTTCTGATTTCTGGCCTGGCCCAATGAGCCAGGCCCAATTCATTTTTTCATTTTTTTCCTTTTCTTTATTTCTTTTCTTTTGGGCTGGGCCAATGACGGCCCAGTTACCTTTTTTCTTTTTTTTTTGGGCCTGGGCCAGTTGCGGCCCAGCTCTTTTTTTTCTTTTTTTCTTTTTTTTCTTTTGTTTTAAGGCTTGGGCCTGGGCCAAAAATCTAAGCCCAGATTCTTTTTCTCTCTTTTTTTCCCCTTTTCTTTGGGCTGGGCCAATGGCAGCCCAGTTCCCTTTTACTTTTTTTTTTTGATTTGCTGGAGGCTGCTGCTCTCGGCTTCGGCCGAGAGCAGCCCCTATCTGTTTTTTTATATCTTCTCTCTCTTTATATATATATATAAACTTTGAAATCTCTTCTAATTGTTCTCCATTAATTAATACATACATTGATACATTACCCTATATATTTAATTTAGATAATTAGAGTGAGTTTCAATTTATGGAAGGGAAAATTTTAAATATGTAAAATTTTAATCCAACAATTCTTTTTTTTTCTAGACTTTTGTTTTCTAAAAATATTTCTATTAGAGAATTGATATATTATTTTTATATAAATTTTATTTAGATAAAAGTGAGGTTTTCGATGAAGAAGAGGCTCCTGAAAGGGGAGATCTAAGCATGGTACTTCAATTTAATTATAATTTTTAATTCATACAAATTTTATTTTATTTATATTATTGAATGAATTTTCAGTTTCATAAAAGGGGATTTTGAAATCATGATATGTTATTAAAATTTAATTCATATAAATTGATTTAAATCTAGGGGAGATCTAGGTTTCATAACAAGAATAGGATCTTAATCATGCTATTTCAATTAAATATTTTAATTCATAAAAATTAAATATTTACTTACTTGGATTTAGCCTGCTTCTCAATCTCCACGCATCCTTCTCAACCTCCATGCCTCGGACCCGTTCCCGTCACGATCAACTCCAACTTCAAGGAGGGTGAAGAGGATGAGAAATGATGGGTTGGGAGTTCTTTCTTATTATCGTTCTTTCTTTTTTTTTTTTTGACGGAGGCAGGAGAAGAGAGTTACAGGATAGGATCTTTTAGGATTTTTAGCAATCAAGTTGTTAAGATGTGAATCCAGGTTCTTAAGATAAGAAATCCCTAAAGATCTCTTGAGATCTTTCTGTTAGAATTTGAAATTTAGATTTGGCTTTAGGTTTGTTTAAATAATTTAGATTTCCAACCTAACCACACGCCAATGTGGCATTATGGTTTAGGTATTAGGATTTGATACAAGGGAACATGAGTTCGAAACTTGAAATTAACAATTTAAGCTCATAATTATATTTTATTATTATTACTACTATATTTTGTTTAACCCATTTATTTATTTTATTTATTTTATTTTATTTTACTTTATTTTTGGGTATGAGTTAAATGGGTTATGATTTATTAGATAATTGGATTATGGGTTGGAAAAGAAGATCAATTAGGAATAATACTAACAATAACATAATAATAATAATAATAATAATAATGCTAATAATAATGTATAAAATATAATGTATACATATACTTGTATAAAATGCAAATAAAAAACATATGAACTTAATATGTATGCACATATATTTATACACATGAACAAAATAAATTAATCAATAATAATAAGTAAATCTAACTAAAATTAATAAAATAGAAATACAATATTATTAGTTAGGGGATATTACACTACTACTCCCACAGTATCACATCAATAGAACTATGCAACAATATCCTAATGAAGTATTCGCTGGATTAAATATATGGCTAGTCTACCCTCATATTTTCCTTACTTGGTCTTCCTTTGTGATGTTCAAGGTCGTCCTCCTGAATCAACATGGTCTTTCTTTTGATACTTATTGCTCCATATTTGAATTACCAAGCCATGATTCTTTGATGCTTTGCATGTGTGGATTAGGGGTTCATTGCTGGTGTTTTCAATATTACAGGTGCTTGCCTAATACTGATACATAGCATAGCTCTACTTTGTCTAATTTTAAAGAAAACACTTATCAACATCCTTATGTGGATCATGTCATCGTATAAGGCTGCTTCAAGCTTACTCAATAGCTTGCTTACAGGAGATGTCAGCTTCTTAGATGACCTATTTAAGGCAACTCCTGTAAACAAGCTACCAAATCTGTAAAAATAGCTGATGTAAGGATATTCCATGGAAAGAAAATGATAAAATGATATCATGGCTAGTTCTTCATTCCTGATTAACCAGGTACTTATCCTTATTGAATATGTAATGAACTTCCTAAGCTATACTTTGAACGTTTGGCAAATTAGCTATATTTGTTGCCTCAGATGAACATGGTTTTATAGAGGACTCTAAGCTCTCTCCTTTATTATACGTGGTCATCTAGTTAACATGATTATGCTGTAAGCACAGATTAAGATCCACTCAATTTAGATCTCAAACTTGTTGACTACGGGTTGTCTTCAAGTCATAGTTGTAGCTTGGATCAGAATTTGACACTTATGATAAATTAAACTCAATTGGGGTTCTACAAAGACGAGAGGCCACTTGCTTTAGGTTTGTCACTTGGTTAATGACAATCTAGTGGGTGGGTCACTTTCCTATTGATGTCATGTAAGAACCTGAGGGCGAGTTGTTGCTCCACTTCTTCAATGCTTTCCAAGAGTTTTAGAGGGCAAGCATGTTCAAGAGCTTAAAGAATGTTGATAAACTTGTAGAGAGGTTCTGGCTTTTAGCCCTTGAGCTACAAGATGACATTGTGGAATAGATAAGCAAATAGAAATAATTTGTTATTTTCTCGTGTATTCAGCTTCAGCAAAGACGACTTGAAAGGCTACAAAGTTATTAAATCTGTGAGTTTGACAATTTCAGTCATGTTATGTTTCATGCTGATTAAAGTGGTAACAAAGCTTTGATGGACCAATAATTTCTAATAATAAAACAAATGTACCACACAAATTTTGAATTATTGTAAGGAATTTTGCTTTCAACAACCAATAATATTTTTATGTGTTGCACTAAGATGAACGTATAACATTTCCTCCCATTTTAATACTTAAAACATTTTCAACATAAGTTGCAGTGTTGCATCGGCATAATTATGCATGTTGATGAATGTTTAAACTAGAAAATCTTTTCTTCGGATCCTATTCTATTCTTTTGGTAAAAACTCTCAAACCTTTCAAATTATCTTTGTACAAAAAAGCTTCAAAAAGAAACTCCATATTGCATTGCAAATTTATTTATATCGCTACTGATGTGACGTACAAGTAATGAAGTAATCAGATTGAAGATAAAAAAAATTTCTTACATGTGCGTATGCATGTCAAGTGGTTAGCCTTTAAAACCAACATAAGATAAATGCTCCAATTCATAACTTCCTATAGTTTTGTGGAAAATCTTTTCAGTCAAGAAAATAGAATACCTCAAGTCTTTTTACGAGTGAATTCTTTCATCACATTATACCTTTCATGACTTCTTGTAAATTTCCTTTATTATTTTCAGGAATGGGACATAACAGCGCTTACTGGAGGACAACAATTGGTGATAGTGCAGGTTTCAGCAAAACCTGTTTAGCTGTTTCTTTAGTTTATGGAACTTCTATTTGATCATATTCTTTGTTTTTTTTTAATCTAACTTCTGACTATTTTTTTTTTTTTGTGATCTCAACTTGTCGTAACTTCTCTTCCGAGTACTTTTCCGTCTTAAGTTAGGTGATGATACAATACATCATGTATGGAAGTTTGAGTTTCTGTGATTAAATGGTGGGATTTGTTTTGAAATATATGAAGAAATTGTTTGCATCGTGGTTTTCTTGTTATGCTTTTTTGAAAATTATTATGACGAGACTCTGAGTTGAAGTATGAGACTTAAAATTGTATCATTAGAACCTTTACAGTGAGACAACTCTATTCTGCTGGCCCTATGAGTAGATTATTTTGTTTTTTGCTGGTCCTATGAGCAGATTATTTTGTTTTTTGCTGGTCCTATGAGCAGATTATATCACAGATGCATCATGCACTGCGAGTTACTAGCTAGAACTGATATGAGTTTCACCGTCCTTGATGGTAACATCTAACTCTCTTGGTGTTGACAGATGTTTGCATTGCTGCAACTCGAGGGACATCAGCAATTCTGCATATCACCTAATGTGATAGAGTGTGTACATGGTTGATGTGCATTCTGTATTTCACTAATTCCAGAGTGACCAATGAAAATGAAGTACTTGTTGGAAAAGTCTCTTTTCGTGTATATGCTGATCTTTTTTCTTGATTTGCTAGTTGTCGTAAAGATCGAAGCGCTTCCTTGTCCCAAAAGCATTAGCAACATTCTCGACCAATGTGGTGACTTAAGGGGAGTACACGGCGGCTTTCTGTATCAGAGACTTGCAGTTGTACACTCAGGTGATGCCTCCATCATGGCTGCTACTTCTTTATAACAAATTTATCTTGATATTTATTTTATTTTTGAGATGTATGTCTTGTTAGCTTTACTTATAGGAAAATAACAAGAACTTGTAACACATTGGTGTTTAGCTGATGCATTTAGGAATGAGTACATTTTATTCACTTTTTTCTTTTTTAAACCATAGGAAATAAAAAAGTTTCTATAAATGATGCATAAAATGCTTTCACATGCACTAGCACTTTATTTTAAAAGAAAACATTATAAGGCCTTGACCCATCAATAGTTTGACACAAACTGTCAGTTGTCGGGACCCATGCTACTATCACTTTTAAGATTTATGCTAGCATATTTTGGTTATCTCAGAATGTAATGTACTAAAATGGATATGCAAGTACTTGATGCAGATGCCATGATGTTTTAAATGGACATTTAAGTGGATAGTTTAGACAGATATTTTTTTTCCTTGTGTGATTTAAGCCTGCTTAACCCAGGGAGCAGAGGGACAATTCTGGAACTGGGTAAAATTCTAGAAGAGAAGAAGATATTTGATTTGCTACAAGAAATCACATGCATATATCTGTGAGGAATAAAATTTGCTGAAGGACTAGATGACTTTACCCACTCAAGATTCAAAGTGTCAGGCAAAAAAAAAAAAGAAAGGTGGATAAGCAGTTTCCTTTTGACTTCACTTGAATTCATTTTGAGATTTTCTTTCTGGTGATTTCTTTTTTTCTTTTCCTTTTTTTTTTAGTGTTGTTTTTGTGTTGGACCTCTAATAATGTTGTTGAAGCTTATTTTTTTTTTTGGTAGAAGCTGCATCAAATTTTTATTTTGGAAGTACTTTCCTTCCTAGTTGATAATATCATGTTTTGTCCTGTAATTATTGATTGTCTTACAAGTTCTCATTGTATGGCACATAACAACATAACTATACAACAATATTTTAGAACTAGGACACAGTGACTTGGGAATATTTCAATATATGATACATTTTAATGTTAAAAGTCATTATGAAACGTTAGCGGACAATAAAAACATTGAACCACACATAACATAAATTAAAACAAGAAAAAATCTTTTTCTTGGTCGTACGTTAGGAATTTAAGAGACATACATGATAAGCCTTGGCATGGGTATAATGATAATATGATATAAAAATGGCGCATTCCGTGCACAGACCCGGAAGGATGGACATAAATATAGGTGTGGGGTATATGTGTGCGCGCGCGCGTGTGGGTGTGGGTGTGTGAGAGTAGGTACCATGTTCTCTAAGGTGTCTTTACAATGCTTTCCCCCATTGAAAGTATAATAAGCATTAAGAGGATTAAAATCTTTTTTTTTAACTTACATCAATTTAAATTTGCGCTTACTTGATCGATGGGCAAAAAGTATTCAAAACACATGATTTTTTTTTTTTATTTTAGTTACTTTAAACAATGTTCTAACGCCCTGATCCCCGCGGGTACGGAGACGTTACCGCAACGTATATACGTAGGACGAAAATACTCTTACATACATACGCTAAGCATCAATACATGCAAGAATCAGAGTACGAAAGTACGTTGTGCGCTATACATTCCAACATATGAGTACAATTATAAAGTTATTACAGGATGTGACACAATATTACAAGAATATTATATCACTGTTAGGCGCAAATGCGAAAATACAAAGAGATATACGATTATAAACAGTGTAAAAGGCATTCACGAGTTATAAAAAGAAACTCGAAAGACGAGTAGGGGGCCTGGAAGGATAGGATCTCGGACGGGCAAACGCTGATCCACTACAATACTGCTGCGCCACTCTGATCAACATGAAGTCTATCACATCCAAGCTCCAAGATCTGAACATGTAGATTCAGGGGAGTCAAAATTTCCCAACTAGTGGTAAGATGAGCGTCAAGTGGCATGCATGGACAAGTACCCGTGTATCGATAAATTCGAGTCAAAGAGCATGTATTGAAAACCGTGTCGTGAGCACAGACACACATGAGCAGGCAATGAGACATCAAGTGAAGTAAATATGGCAAAATCAGTTATACAAGCTTAAATTACCTATCTGAGAGATTAGTACGTCGAAGGAATAATCCAAATAAGGAAACTCTCGTATATATACCCTATACCTCACGTTACCGTATCCTGAGTTCATATAAGCCGACTGGTCTCCTAAATTAAGAAAACAGCATAAAACTGATAAAAACTGATAAAATCGATAATACCGAATACAAGCAAAATCAGTAGTACAAGCTTACGGCTTCATGGGACGATATGTCGAAGGAATAATACAAATAAGGAAACCCTTATTTATATACCTTATGCTCCATGTTACCGTAATTTGAGTGTATATAACCCGAATTGCAAAACAACACAACGAATTGATAATTGACATCTTATTATTATTACTCGTCCGACCCATTATCTAAGTATGTGTACAAGCGTATGTTCCATCGACATACATCTATATATGAGTAAGCTGAGGTTGTTATTGGAAACTGATAATGAAACCAACGGGTTATATTACAATGGGTCTTGTGCATGCTCGGGACCACGGTCTAGGGTGTTCCATTGCTAGTGTACAGAATCGGCCGCAAGGCGTACATGAGGTGGGTCTTATTGTATGGCCATTCAGGAATATAACAGGAGGTAGAGAGCCAGCGCTCCCCTCAGAACACCTGGAGGCCCTCAGGTAGAACCGGAAGTTTTAGTTGCACAACATAAACATATTCACCACTTGAAATCCATCAGTTTTTCTCTTACCCAATGTAAGTTGTCCATTTTATAGTTTTATATGGTTATCAATTTACGGGAATAACATGAGCAAGTCAGATTCAGGGGTTACAGGAGTAGCAGGAGTACATGAGTACTGGAGATACAAGATTATAGTATATAATATAGGATAGCAGTTACAAGATTCTCGTAATTTGATTATTACAAGTAAGTGTTAAGCATGGCAGGTGACAAGTGATAATATACAAATGCCAGGTGATAGCATGCAGGTGTCAAGTGATAACAAGCAGGTGTCAAGTGATAACAAGCAGGGGTCAGATGTCAAGTGATAGAAAAACAGATATCAATTATTGTATAATACAATACAGTGGATCGGTATGAATGGTGATGTTAATGGTGGTGGTGATGGATGATGAGAGTGGTGGTGGGTGTCGTGGTCTTGGGTGGAGGTGGAGGTGGTCTAGGTGGTGGAGTTGGTGGTAAAGGAGGTTGAAAATGGTGGTGGGATTGGGGAAGAAGATGGCGGAGGATGGTGGATTTGGAGGAGCAAGGAGATGATAGTGTTGGTGGATTTTGATGGAGGAGTAAGAAGGAAGTGGATGTGGTGGTTGGTTGGGTGGCCGGAGGGGGCGCGTGTTGGTCTAGGTCGTCGGCGGTGGAAGGAGGGTGCCGGTCTTGGTGGGGGGAGATAGAGGAGTGGGAGGAAGAGTTGGAGAGGGATTTAGAGAGAGTAGGGAGAGAGTGTGAGAATTTTGGGGAGATGGATGGAGATGGAGAGAGAGAGAGAGAGAATTTTAAGAGGAAGAGGGAGGAGCTCAACGTTGCTAGCCAGGAGAAGAAGAAAGAAAGGAAAAAGAGAGAAAGGAGAAAGAAGAAGAAAAGAGAAGAAAAAGAAGAAGATATTTAGGGGGTTATGTAGTGGAGAAAAAAAGGGAAAAGAAAAGAAAAGAAAAATAAAAAAAGAGAAAGAAATAAGTGGAGGAAAAACAGGAAAGAAAGAAAAATAAGGGAAAATATCCGGGTATAAACCCTGGATCTGGAAAAACACTGAAAACATCAGAAATGTCAGAAAAATGAAGTAACTCGAAAGATCCCCATAAATTCTCAAAAATAGCAAATATTATATTAAGGACCATGGTGGAATTGGATTCAAGAAATTTAATCCCATTTTCAATTTAAAAATCTTGAAATTAACTATCAATACTGGTCGACACCAAATCCTATCAAATTTTGATCAATTCAGAAAAATTCTCAAAATGTATTAATTAAAAAATGTGATTCTGAGAAACAATATGAAAGCGGATTTCAGAAATTCAACTCCTTTTGTAAATTGAAAATACGGAAATCGACTAGCGATACTGGTCGATACCGATTTTGAAGATCTTATAAAATAATTCGGGAAAACTTCAGAAAATCATGAAAAAAGCTAAAATATTAGAAAATAATATTTGAAATTGAAATCGAATAAATCTGACTAAGATCAAATCAAGCAGAACAGTAGAATCGGGTCCCTGGTTCAGACTTGGACTGACTCTGAGTTCAGGAATCCGGATCCAATGCAAAATAATCACATAACTAATCATAAAAGCAAAATAAAAACGAGGGGAAGATCAAAAAATATGATCAAAAAATCAGAACACGTATCTAAGTATGTATTCCGGGAGTGGGGTGTTACAAATGTAGATAAACTTCAACGGAGTGGATCTTATATTTAAATGTCGTAGGATTGAGTTTGAGTGGGAAGGATTCAGGCTCGAATCCTTCTGAATGTACCCAACTCTAACACTATCTCTTATATATATATATATACTGTTTTTATACCACACTTTCCCATTTGGATTTATTAATATATTTAATTCTATTTCTCAAGCTTTCGGTTCATGAATGACTCGGTAATAGACTTAAGATTCTTCATTTACAGACATCGATGCATTATTTCAACCCTCCACCAGTGATACAATTTTCAATATATATATATATATATATATATATATATATATATATATATATATACATATACATATACATATACATATACATATACATATACATATACATACATACATACATACATACATACATACATATATACTTGTGTAGTTATGGAAGGATTCGAGCCCGAATCCTTCTTACTCAAATACCATACTACGACATTCAAATACAAGATCTACTTGTTGAAGTTATCTATATTATTTAAAGTAACTAAAAAATCAAAATCAAGAATACTTTTTGTCCATCTATCAAGTAGGCGCAAAATGACGGCCGAAAGTAGTGAGTTGGTTAGTTTTACGGTGTAGAATATTTGAAACCTAACAAAAATTGGTATGTAAGGGGTTTTTAAATGTTTAGATCATGATCAAATAGTTAGATCGAGAATTTGTATGTCTAAAACATAGATCTAAGCTATATACTATTTTCGGCCGTCCATTTTGTGCCTTCTTGATGGATCGGCAAAAAATATTAAAAAAAACTTATTATTTAGTTTTTATTTACTTTAAATAATATAGATCAACTTCAACAGAGTGGATCTTGTATTTGAATATTGTAACATGATATTTGAGTGGGAAGATTTCGGTCTCGAATCCTTCCGGAACTACATAAGTGTGTGTTTTATATGGTAAAGTGTTCCTAACAGGTCTCCTTAGATTACAATCTAAGGGGACAGCTTAAAACTCCAACGTCCCAATTTTTTTCACGATCCGATCGCACATTATTATCTTCATGTTCTAAGATGTACACATATAAAAAATCAAGTGATTCTGAGTCAGTTTACTCATATTGATCTAATTGTTCCATTTTGTACTACTGTTAAAAAACCGTTAATGCTTGAACCCAAAGAAAATAGAGTAAACAAATTTCAAATTACGTGATTTTTTTAT
Organism: Agave tequilana; assembly: GCA_038442645.1. NCBI lineage: Eukaryota > Viridiplantae > Streptophyta > Magnoliopsida > Asparagales > Asparagaceae > Agave > Agave tequilana. The sequence goes on along the minus strand of JAVJIF010015973.1, from coordinate 75,007 downwards.
ATGTGTACTTCTTGAATATGAAGATGATAATGTGTGATCGTATCGTGTAAAAAAAATCGAGATGTTGGAGTTTTAAGCCACCTCCTAGGAGCGCTATTAGGAACACTTCTCACACACACACACACACACACACACACACACACACACACATATATATATATATCGAGCTATATAATTTGCATCAATTTGGGAATATAGATCGTGAAACGAGTCGAGGGTTTTGGATATCATAATTAACTACTTTACACAATGTATAGTGATGGGGAGATTCTGTCTCCTCGTTATAAAATTACCGCAAGCGCACGGTCGTTCGATGTAGCACTTGAGGGTCGGTCCTCAGGGACAGGTGATTCTTTTGGTTATGACACTTCTACACGAATGGATCAAAAGATTTAGGGATTTTGTGAGCTATGTGAACTAATTATAGTAAAAGAAAGGTCAAGCACTTAGGATCGAATCCCCTAAAGTAGCATCAAGCGGACAATTTTGATCTCCAAATCAGTTTGTATTACACACCAAATCTCTATTTCTAACAGGCAAATTAAGTCTGGCTACTAGATCTAAGCACAAGTTATTGTCCACATTACATGATCCATCAAAGGTAAATAAAATCAATAACTTAAATTAAATGCAGAAAAGAGCAGTAAAACCCTAAGCATGGACCATAAACCTCAGACACATAACCTGTCAAATACCTAGTTGTTCTAGAAATTAATTTCCTAAAAGCAATAGGTCAATTGGTGTGCATACGTCATAAATAGGAGAACGACTCGGTCCACAAGAATTAAGTCTAGATTCATCTCCCCTAAATACTCGCTGAAAAATTACCTACTCATGTTAAATTAACAATCAACTAAACTAATTAAATCAGTTTACAATTATCTAAATTTAATTAAACTAAACTAATCAAATTAAACTAATAAAAAAATTTAAAAAAAAAATTTTAAAAAAATCTTACCTGCAGCTCGCGGGGCGCAAGGGCCGCCCTCTGTTGTGCGTGGACCCATGTAATGGACCCCACCACCATGGCCTACTCTCCTTCTTGTGTTGTTATAGGAGTCAGGCAAGGGAAAGAGATTTGTGGGCCCCGCCAAACAAGCACCTTTCTGTGCTATACATGAAATATTTTGGAGCATGTTGGATGCGCATGAAGGAGGAAAATGATGGGCAGTGATGAGGCAATGCTTTCAAAATGCAACAATGGAGCAAAATTAATCTCAGGAGAAATGATTCATGGCAAAAATAAATAAATAAATAAATCAAAGGTAGAGTAATATCCTGGCACAAGTTTCAAGGAGGAAAAAAAATAAAACCTAAAAAAAACCTAGAAAAGAAAAAAAACTCCCTCAAACCCTAGCCGTGTTGGCTTTTATAAGCTAACATGATATTCTCACTCACTTCATACAGATGCACTCTTCTCATGAGATAAATCTCATCACTTATAATCAAATAAAAATGAGAGTACAAATAACACGAAAAATTATCTTTAGCTCCCTGGATTTTTCTAGGTTGCATTTCAGTCCAGTCCAGAAACAGAAGCAGACTTTCTTTGTCATTTTTGAGTCAACAAATGGCTGAATTAGAAGACGTCATCAATAGGAAAGTTGTAGCTCTCTAAATTTTCTTTCTGTAGACACCTGGATGACTGTTTTTGAGATCCTGTAACCAAAGTTATGATCAAAATACCGCAGCATGCTCAAAAAACATCCTCCAATCTTTTACAAATTGCGGCTTTTAATTGCTGAAATTATCCGGATTCCTCTTTTTTTTTCCTTTTACCTATTCCCTGCAAAATATAATCAAATATACCCGAGTAGCATTATTTATATACAAATAATAGATAATTAGGAGTATAAAAATGGTATAAAATCATGCTGATCAAATACCCCACACCTATCTTTTGCTAGTCCTCGAGCAAAATTAATAAAAAGAAAAAGAAAACGCTAACTCACTTTCGTAGGAATCACGGTTGCACTTAGCATGTGCAACAAGCCGTTAAACCCCTAGGTTACCCCTAGAGGTTGAGTTTTGTCTCGTGAGGGTTTTCAGTGGATTACACCTACAAAATCCAAGAAAGTTTTTAGAGATTAAGAAATAAATAAAAGTAAAATAAGGATAACCGAAAATCAAGAAAGAAAACAAATCTTTTTTTTTTTTTTTTTTGTTATTAACTAGTTAGCAAGATCATCAATTTCCATGAGTTTCATTTTCAAGTAAAATCTCAATTCAAGAAATCATATTGGCTATAAAATAAAGTCTCAAATCCAAAACTTTACACCACATGTCCTAAGTTTCAGATCCTATGTACCCCGTGATCGTGATATAGTTCTTAAGCTTGGGAATATTTAATTACAACTTTTATACTTTTTTTTCCTTTTTTTTTTCTTTTTTTTTCTATCTTTCGCGTGGATACCAAGGTTTCCTGAGGCCAAGGTACCTAGCTAATTGATAATCAAAATTATTATCTTTTTTTGTTTCAACTATCTTTCGCGTAGATACCGAGGCTTCCTGAGGCCAAGATACCTAGTTAATTGATAATCAAAATTATTATATTTTTATAGTGTTTTGTCCTATTAGACTTTCTCAGCTACCCATATAGCGAGCTTTGGGTCAATGCGCCCAAACCAGATGGTCTTAGGGCAATAAGTGTAAAGACACTCCTACGGACTTAATTACTCAAGCAACTGAGGCCACAAGACAAGACTTATTAATATTTATTTTACTATATAATAAATCTTTTTTTTTCTTCTTTTTTTCTTTTTTTTTTCTTTTTTTTTTTCGGTTGTAATCAATATCCCAAGCCTATAAACTAATAGTGTAAGTGCTATTGGGTACATAATCACTTAGACTAAGTTTAGATGGTATGTCCGTTTTAGATTCTAATCTTTATTTTAAGACTTTATAACTCTTTCATTTTGATCTTACCCTTAAAATTCACTCATGGATACTAAATCGCTCACATACTAGCTAATTCTTTGTAGAAAATTTTCAAATTTTTCACAATTTTTTTTTAAAGACTCTAAATAAAGAAAGAAAAGAGAAATAAAGTGAAAACCCTAAAACTAAAACAAAACCAAAAAGACTCCTAAAACAAAAGAAATATGAATCTTCCCCCCCACACCTAAACTGTGCCATGTCCTCATGCATATACTTGAATACAGAGATAGAATGAATATAGCATGTAATTTACACATCCAAAACATGCACACAATCATGATGACCATGCAATCCAAGCATACAAAAGATACAGAAATGTAAACAGTATGCTAGATTAGACATACTCACAGTGCACTAGAGAACCCAGCTGCCGAAACAACAAAAATGCTCCCTTTATGTGGTGGATGCCACTTTGCTTATCCTGTATCACTTGTAAAAAACTCGGCACATAGGTTAGAGAAAGAGAAATAAAAGACTCACTAAAACTGACTCAACTAACTAAAAGAGAAATAAAAGACTCAACAACAAAAAGAAAAAAAAATAAAATAAACATAAACAAATATTTACATATGTACAATTTCACAACTCCCCCATACCTAGATCTTTCTAGGTCTATTCCCTCGAGCTCGCTTCCCATCATTCCAATGGGTTCTCTTTAATGGACAAAGTGGAGAGGTTAATCTTTTTGTCATTTTTAATTTCATCCTCTCCAACTTGTTCATCACTTTCCTCCATCTCTTCCTTCTCTTCTTTCCATACCTCCTCACAAATTCATCATTTTTACACAACATAAATAGAGTGCCTGCAATATGATTGCCTATGAATTTAAGCTCATCCTCAAACATCTCCTCAAAATTTAGATCAACAATTTTCTTTGGAGGTGTGTAACTAACCAAAGCATCCCTAACCGATTCATTCAGATATATGAGTTCGTCTTCAAATAGGGTTTCAAAGCTTTGATTAATTAGAGATTCTTGAATCAAGTTTTGAAAAGTATGATCATTGGTTGGCTCATCGAAAGTGAAGATACTCAAATCGAGTTTTTTTTTCTCAAAGGGAACTCTAAACTCAAGATCCTCAACACATGTTTTCTCATCATTGTAATCACACTCTTCAACAAAAAGCTCATCAAAAAATAAAGGCTCATTATCCATGTAGGCATCCTCACAATTTTGATCAGTGTGCTCCATTTTCTCCATATGAGTGGATGCAATTTTCTGCTCTCCAACACTTGTCTTTTCACAGAACTTAGAAGATTCATCTTCAAATTTCTTTTGAAGCAAAAATTCATCATTGTCACATTCATCCTCACAACAAGATTCAATTGGCTCCACATGAGGTGTGCGTGTAGCCAAATAATTTCTAATCACTTCATCTAGACACTGAGGATCATTATCACGTTTGTATACCTCATGGACCTTCACAACTTTCTCAACAGGCTTCTCATATTCAAGCTCTTCAAATTGATTAAGATGAAATAATGGGGACTCGAAGGGCATCTCGATGGAATGATTAGACATGTCACTATGGCCAACAATTTGCTCTTCGGGTCTAACAGTTTGGCCTTTGTTCATCTTATGAAAGTTGATGTGCTCTTGAATGGACATGGGTCGAGTCGGTATTGGCTCAGGATCTAGTTGACTAGAAAAGGAACCCTTCTCTTGCTCACTAACCAACTCATTTGCTGGCATGTTTAAGCAGTCTCTAATGTCATAGAGCACTTGCTTTGAAGTTTGCCTGAAAGTTTCAAAAGCTTCCTCTAGTGTTGGTTCCTTGTCCACCTGATTGACATTGGACTCAATTTGCGAAAGTTGATGGAACTCTTGAACTTGATCAGGACTTGTGGTTGAAACAGGTTGATTGAAATGAGTCATTATCTTATCCATGTGAGCGCATGCCTCGAGTAACTGCTGATTGGTTTCAACTATAGTCTGCTGCATGGCTTCAAAACTCTCCTCTAATGTCCTCATCGGTTTCTCATGATCATTGTCAAATCCCGAAGATAGAGGTGGTGATTCAATGTAGGACCAATTAGGTTGAGAATTCTGATATGATTGGTCCCAAGAAAATTGAGGACAATTCCAACCCTCTGAATTGAAGTTTGATGGATAAGGCTCGCTCGCAGGTCCTTGAAATGTGTGGAATTGATTTTGACCTGGTCCCAACGAATACCCTATCGAAGGACACTGTTCAGAAGAATGATTTGGATCTTGACAGTGATGGCAACTCATAGGATGGTATGAAGAAAATGAGTAGTTCGAGGGATGGATGTATTCATTAAAATCTGGAAGAGAGCTTGGTGGATGGAAGGGAGGGTCTGGCCTATAAAATAGATCGTAACCAAATGAATTTGGATAGGCCATGGGGAAAGGATTTTTTATTTTTTATTTTTTTTAATTTGTTTTTTTTTTTGATTTTTTTGATTTTTTTATTTTTATTTTTTACAATTCGGTATAGGTGTCAAAACTAAAGATAGAACACCGTGTCCCCGGCAACGGCGCCAAAAACTTGATGGGGAGATTCTGTCTCCTCGTTATAAAATTACCGCAAGCGCACGGTCGTTCGATGTAGCACTTGAGGGTCGGTCCTCAGGGACAGGTGATTCTTTTGGTTATGACACTTCTACACGAATGGATCAAAAGATTTAGGGATTTTGTGAGCTATGTGAACTAATTATAGTAAAAGAAAGGTCAAGCACTTAGGATCGAATCCCCTAAAGTAGCATCAAGCGGACAATTTTGATCTCCAAATCAGTTTGTATTACACACCAAATCTCTATTTCTAACAGGCAAATTAAGTCTGGCTACTAGATCTAAGCACAAGTTATTGTCCACATTACATGATCCATCAAAGGTAAATAAAATCAATAACTTAAATTAAATGCAGAAAAGAGCAGTAAAACCCTAAGCATGGACCATAAACCTCAGACACATAACCTGTCAAATACCTAGTTGTTCTAGAAATTAATTTCCTAAAAGCAATAGGTCAATTGGTGTGCATACGTCATAAATAGGAGAACGACTCGGTCCACAAGAATTAAGTCTAGATTCATCTCCCCTAAATACTCGCTGAAAAATTACCTACTCATGTTAAATTAACAATCAACTAAACTAATTAAATCAGTTTACAATTATCTAAATTTAATTAAACTAAACTAATCAAATTAAACTAATAAAAAAAAATTTAAAAAAAAATTTTAAAAAAATCTTACCTGCAGCTCGCGGGGCGCAAGGGCCGCCCTCTGTTGTGCGTGGACCCATGTAATGGACCCCACCACCATGGCCTACTCTCCTTCTTGTGTTGTTATAGGAGTCAGGCAAGGGAAAGAGATTTGTGGGCCCCGCCAAACAAGCACCTTTCTGTGCTATACATGAAATATTTTGGAGCATGTTGGATGCGCATGAAGGAGGAAAATGATGGGCAGTGATGAGGCAATGCTTTCAAAATGCAACAATGGAGCAAAATTAATCTCAGGAGAAATGATTCATGGCAAAAATAAATAAATAAATAAATCAAAGGTAGAGTAATATCCTGGCACAAGTTTCAAGGAGGAAAAAAAATAAAACCTAAAAAAAAACCTAGAAAAGAAAAAAAAACTCCCTCAAACCCTAGCCGTGTTGGCTTTTATAAGCTAACATGATATTCTCACTCACTTCATACAGATGCACTCTTCTCATGAGATAAATCTCATCACTTATAATCAAATAAAAATGAGAGTACAAATAACACGAAAAATTATCTTTAGCTCCCTGGATTTTTCTAGGTTGCATTTCAGTCCAGTCCAGAAACAGAAGCAGACTTTCTTTGTCATTTTTGAGTCAACAAATGGCTGAATTAGAAGACGTCATCAATAGGAAAGTTGTAGCTCTCTAAATTTTCTTTCTGTAGACACCTGGATGACTGTTTTTGAGATCCTGTAACCAAAGTTATGATCAAAATACCGCAGCATGCTCAAAAAACATCCTCCAATCTTTTACAAATTGCGGCTTTTAATTGCTGAAATTATCCGGATTCCTCTTTTTTTTTCCTTTTACCTATTCCCTGCAAAATATAATCAAATATACCCGAGTAGCATTATTTATATACAAATAATAGATAATTAGGAGTATAAAAATGGTATAAAATCATGCTGATCATATAGTGACATTAAGCTATACCCAATTAATATTATAATTACCTAGCTTCCACAATTAATATTTTAATTAACTAGCTTTTACAACAATACTAAAATTAATTAAGTTTTCGATAAGATACAAAGAAAAAATTATTAAAATCCAACCACATAAATTAAGCGAGAACAAAAGGAAAACTTTACTCACTATCGATTTGACGATTTTCTCGATATCAACGAAGCTCATACAATCGCCGCGACAATTCTATTCAATTATATATATATATAGAAATTAGGGTTTGCATATAAACTATTAATCAAAGAAATTTTAATAAAAATGGCAAAAAGTGTTAAATTACCTGTAAAAGTAATTAATTTTGTAATTAATCAACCACCAAAATACCCTCCCCTATCTCCTCCTCTTCTTCTTGCTTACACACCCACCTCCGATCATGGTCCAGACTCAACCAAGCTCAGGTCGGGCTCGGGTACACCTCAGATCGAGCTTGGATCGCCTCGGTTCCTAGCCGGCTCCAACTGGAAGAGAAAAGAAGAGAAAAAGAAAAGAAAAGAAAGAGAAAAGAAGAGAAAAGAAGAGAAAAGAAAATTTATTCAAATAATTTTGGGGGAGAAGAATTTTAGGGTTCATCAATTAGGAAAAATGAGAGAGCGAGAGGTGGAGAAATTTTGGGTGAATAATGAAGTGTGAGAGATAAATAAGAGTGGTGTAATATTTGGGTATTTTCTTTATTTAAAAAACCTTTAGAACGATCTCTCTTTCTTCATTCATCTATTTATATACTTTCATATACATATGTGTGTATATGTGTGGGGATGTTTACACTTATATTTATTCTTTCTCACCCTACATACACATTAAAATACGCTTAAAACTTAAATAATTAATTGTTCACTAAGTAATTGAACTATTACATCTATTCATTCTTTATACTAACATAATCAAATAATTAAAATTTTAATTTAAAGTAAAATAATTCGAGTGTTACAAATTCCCATAAGTTGGTTATCTCATGGGATCCTGATATCAGTTCGATTTTTAGTAGGAAGGATTTGATTTTTTTTTAATGCACTTGCCTCTCTAGATCTACCATCGACTATTGCTCGAGAAGGAGAAAAGCAAACTAAAAGAGTGGAGCAAGAGTTTAGAGTAAACCGTGTAAATTCTTGTGTCGATGTTCAGACTCTGGATATGTGTATAAAATTATTTGGCTCCTTCGACCTACCGTTTGTAGCAAAAGCTATAACGGGGCGTATCCGCAGGAGGGCTTGCGATGGAAGCTTTTATAGCTCTTTTTGTTCTAGTTTTTGAAAAGAAAACGAAAGTTCTTTTTTCAAGAATTGAAAAGGAAAACAAAGTAAAAAGAAAATGATGAATCTTGTGGTGTTAAGAAAAGAAAAATGGAAGCGAGAAAGGTAGAATGAAAACATTGAATTTGGAAAAGTAAAAGAGAAGAATGGATTTTGTAAGAAAAAAGAAAGTTTTAGAAAAGAGTTTTAATCCGATAGAAAGAAAACCATGACTAGCACTCTACACTACTTACTTACTAATATCTTTGAGTGACTTGTGCCTCATGTAGATTCATTGGCATATTATGTTGGCCCAAAAGCCTATCACTCTAGTTTTGATGATGATTAACTCATGTAGTTATAGTACTAATGATCTTGTGTTTATATAGTTTCAGATATTTGATCAAGATCTTAGTCGGTGTTTAGCTTTAACAAAAGATTCGAAAGTCAAGTTTTGAAACTAGCACGTGTTGATGTAAGAGCTCGCGCATCAAAATTGCATCAAGTATTCAAGATGAGTCTAACTCGTTGGATCAAGATTCAGACCAAGTCAAGAAGGAAAAGAAGATTTTAAAAAGAAGATTTTTGTGAAGACTTGTATTATGTTTGTAAATATTAAGATTTGTTTTTAGATAAAATATAAAAGATAAATTAGTTGCGGATTGCTTAAACTTATAAACACATACACACAAAATTTATATGTGTTTTCATAAAATAGTTTTGATTTTAGAAAATACCGTTTTGATTTTTGAGCTTCAAAGTATACATCCTTATGTTTCATGATTAGATTTCATCAAAATAAGTTTATATGATTTATATGTGTTTTGGATTTCATCCATACACATTGTTGGTTCAAATATTTAAAAAAACTTATTTGATGTTTCTATATCATGTGTTTGAGTTTTGTATTTATCAAAACTTATTTTAGAGATTATTATCAAAAACATAGATATTTCATCTTATATGTGTATTGGATCATATCTATACACACTAAGCTCCAAAAGTGCTTAAAATATCTTGTTTTTGTATTTGAAGAGGTTTTAGAAAAATCATTTTTCAAATTGAAGATTATTTTTAAAAAATACAGATTTTTGTTTAAGGCAAAATTTCTAAATTACAAAAATGGTTCAAAAAGTTTGTAATATGTGTTGATTTTTTATCACACATATTTGTACTTCAAAGTATTTCAATAAACTTATTTTTGTAGATTTTATGTGATTTTATGGGATTTTATAGGAGTTCATAAGACCAAGTTTTAATCCCTAAAATTTTAAACTTGGCCTTCTGGCAGTCGATCGATGTGCACAGAAACATGCACAGTGAGGGCCGGTCAACCGATCCAGAGAGTTCACTCTCTAGATCTGGCCCTGGTCAACCGGGCGGTCGATCGGCAGGTTAATAGCAGGGTGCAGTTGACTGGGTGGTCGATCGGCAGCCCCAACGATCATAAATATGATCGTTGGGACAGGTCATCCTAGCTGCAGGTTTGACCCCAACGGCTATATTTTTGAACTCTATAAAAGAGGGCTATTTTGAGCTGTTTTAAACAAGATTTGAAGAGGGTTTCAAAGCTAGTTTTTCGTATCTCTCTTAGTGTTTTCTCCACTTGTTTTAGGGCTAATACTTCTATATCAAAAGGAGAGTTTTCAAGAGTGTTTTTTCAAAAGAGATTTCTTGAGTTTTCTACGATAACTCTATCTTATTTTTCTTACACAAACTTGAGCTTTCCATTACCATATCTATCCTATAGGAGCTTTATTGTGAGAGTATTTTTAGGTTATAAAAGTGTAGAGATCACCAAGTGTTCATCTTATATTTGAGGAGGCGAACTTGCAGGTTCGTGTTGTGATGAGTTCTTGTGAGAGCTCAGTGTAGATGTGCGACCTTGACAAGCTAGTGTACTTATGTGTGTTGTTCTTGCGGGAACAAGAGAGGAACTTGTGAGTCCAAGAGTTTTAGTGTGAACTCGTTGTAGGTGTGTTGCGGCACCGAGTGATCTTGCGGGATCGATTCCAGTAGAAATCTTTCATAGTGTTGAAGGCGAATACGTAGAGTAAGGGTGCTCGAGCCTCGAAATAATTCTCCTGTGTTTGCGATTGCTCATCTCTCTCTCTCACTTGTGTTTATATATCTTGCATGCTTATATTGTTCATCTCTTTATATGCTTGATATACTTGTACTTAATTGATATATGCTTGAGATTGTTTGCTCACACTTATATTCAATCAAAAGAGCCATAGTGGCGCCTCAACTCTTAATCTAGAGGAATCTAGAGGAGATAGTTCAGAGCCCTTCACCTGGAATTCGGCTACACTCTTGTGTTATACTTTGTGTGTTAGCTTAATAGCTTTAGTTTGGATAAATAGTTTTTAATTCCACATCATTTATATTGGATTAGCTAGTACACATATTCACCCCCCTCTAGGTGTATTTCAATTAGTATCAGAGCTTGGTGCTCCTTATTTTGGTCTAACAACCTTGAGTTAAACATCCTCATTTTAGCTAATCACAATATTTGTTTACACACATATATGGATTTCATGACACCTCCCATGTTTGATATTCTTAACATCCAAACTTAGAAAGTTAAGATGTCAATGTACCTTAAACCCTTAGGAATTCATGTTTATTCTGCCACTATTAAAGATTCTTATTGTTTAAATAACAAACATTTAGAGGCTAATGCAAAAGCCATTCATGCATTAAAGATTACCCTAAATGATGATTATTTATGTAGGGTTTCTAACTTTGATTTGACTTTTGTAGTATGAAACACACTTGTCTCTCTTGGTGAATAAAAGCAATACTATATGGGGAGTGACTCGGATGATGGAACTGATATTTCCAATATATGCTACATGATCAAGGGGATAACCCTCTTGAGGTAAACTCTGAATCTGAGTTAGAAGAAGTTATTGACATGCCTTATGATGAGCTTGCATCTTTTTTGTCAAAAACTTCTTGAAAAATATGATTTATTAAAAATTAAAAACAATAAATTGAAGAAGGAAAACACTTCTTTGTTAAAAAAAAATGACTCTTTTAAAAATAAATTTGAATGCGTTTCAAAAGAAAATGAAGTTTTGAAAAAAGAGAATATTTTCTTGTCTTCAAAATTAAATGATATTTGTGAAGGAAACAGTTCTTTGAAAAATAAAATAATTTTGGTGGAAAAAGAAAAGAAGATTATTTTGGAAGAAAATAACTTTTTGAAAAGAAAAATTATTTTAAAAGAAAAAGAAAATATTTTCAAAAAGAAAAAGTTAGTTAATTCCCATTCTTGTTATTTCTCTCATGCTAATACTGTTGCATTCTCTTTTGATAAAATGAGATTCATATTTGAAAAAGAGAATTGATTGTTTAAGCTCAAATTTGAGCAATTGTGCATTTAACCATGATAGATTGGAATCCATATTTCCTGAGAAACAAATTCCACATGTTCATGCACATCCTACACGACATACACCTTATGGATATCATAAACACTCATTCTCATATACATGTTAGACTGTACACATGTACACATTATGCCCGCGAAGGCCATCTTGCAAGATTTTATTTTGATAGATTAAATTCTATAAATTTTGCAAATAATAATATTTGGGTTTCTTATAATACTAACCCTCGTGGACTTAAAAAGAAATGAGTACCAAAATCCTCACCTCTTGTGTTTAATGTAGGTGTGGGCTCTCACATGACGTGAGAGAAATGATGCCTTGGTGGTGGATGCATGATGAGCTAGATAGATATGTCAAATTGATGCATCACTATCAAGGATGTTTGATGGAAGGGCCACCATGATTTGAAGACCTAGAGATTAGCCGTATTATTGGTTTTGGTAACTATTTCTAACTCCCATTTTTATTTACATGCTTTCATATAAATATTTTTAGCATGTTTTGGTTTCAATGCTCATTATGTTAAATGATCATGTTTTGTACTTCATGTGATGATTACTTGTTTAGATGTAGTTTTCGTTAAAATTGTGTTTATACTTGTACAAGTAGTGAGCTACACTTGATTATTATATGTTTGTACTTCATTTCTCATTTGTACTCATTACATATACATGTATAACGTAGTTTTCATGATTCTTTCATTTATACTTATTTTTCCTATCTTTGTACATGTTTTGCTTCATGTATATGTTATTTTTGTCTAGCGCTAATAAATATACATGTATACCCTTGAGTCACTTGTCTTCATGCAAAATTCTATTATGCACTCGTTTATGTTTGGGATATGTATGTATATTTTAGTTCTGATAAAACATACGTTTATCTTGAAGTATATTTAATTTTAATGAAAAATAAAATTTTATGATCTTCATATGTTTTGATGATTTGAGCTTTACTGATTATTTTCATAATATGCTTTTCACATAATTCTTGTGCACTTACATTTCTTTTATTTATTCATGACTTTATTTTTCATGAGCATTTATGAGTTTTATAGACTTTGAGTGTCAACTCGTGTGCATTTAGCATGCATCATAGAATATATGATTTGTTTTCATATTTGAAAGATTTTTAACTAGTTTTTCACAAAAAAAATTACTTTAAACTAGTTATTTATTCTTTATTTGGTAGTGTTTTCAATCTATAATTATTTTCAAATCTTATTTTTGAAAACTTCTACCCTATAAGGGCAGATGGTTGGGAGACCATGCCTTGTATACCTTAATGACTATTTTTTATCATGTGCATGAAAGGGTAGTAGATATGAGTTATATACATGATTTTTATGAAATTTTATTTTGTATACTCATATTTGTTTTCTCATATATGTATGCTTCAAATTTCAATTAGTATCAATTTCAATTGGTATCTTCATTTTCATACATACATATATATGATTTGATTGTGCTTGTTTTACAATATCTTTACACTTTTAAAGCACAAATTATGTTTATGTTAAGCTTGATTTTATTCTAAATAATAATTGATATCTTTACAAACTTACACATTGATTTCAATTGGTATTTATTTGGTATCAAAATGTACTTTATGTTTCACCTTCAATTGGTATCAAAATCTACCATTGGTATCTTAAAATATTTTTTTTACAAGTGGTACCAACATTTATTTTTGTTAACTACTATTTGATTTCATTGGTATTATAATTTATTTTGTTGACTTCTAGAAAGTTCAAAATTTGTTTTAAAAATAATTTCAAAATTTGTTGATATGTTTTGCCTATATGCAAGGGGAGCTTAACATCTCCTCTATATATAGATTCATGTTGAATGTAGTTTACATATTGAGGAGCTTGACCTCTCTTCTTTATGTGGTACACGTGTGCAGGGAGAGTTAACATCTCCGCTTATACATTGTATATTATGTTTTATGTGAGTTAGAGTCTAGTCATCCCTTCTCCATATAATGCATGTATGCAGAGGGGGCTAACTTTACGTCTCTCCTCTTCATGAATGTATATCGCATAAATATATTTATTGTTTGATTGTCCTCACCTCTTTGTTGATGAATTGACAAAAAGGGGAGAAGAATTTAGAGAGTTTATATATGCATGTTTATATCTTTATTTACACATATTTGTTTGTGTTTAGTTTATGCATTTCATTGAATATCTATTTTTTTATTGCTATGCATGAGTTAAGGGGGAGCTTCTATAAGGCTTATCTTTAATTCATGCATATATAACTCCATGAGTATTGTCATCATCAAAAAGGAAGAGATTATTGGCCCATGCATCAAGATCGCATCAAGATCGCATCAAGTACTCAAAAGAAGTCTAGCTCGTTGGGTCAAGATTTAGACCAAGTCAAGAAGTAGAAGAAGATTTTTAAACGAAGATTTTTCGTGAAGACTTGTGTAATGTTTGTAAGTGTTAAGACTTATTTTTAGATAAAATGTAAAGGATAGATTAGTCACGATTGCTGAAGCCCATACACATACACACATTTTTGATAAAACAGTTTTGATTTAAAAAAATACCGTTTTGATTTTAGAACTTCAAAATATACATCCTTATGTTTCATGATTAGATTTCATCAAAACAAGTTTATATGGTTTATATGTGTTTTGGATTTCATCCATACACATTGTTGGTTCAAATGTTTAGAAAAACTTATTTGATGTTTCTATACCATGTGTTTGAGTTTTGTATTTATCAAAACTTATTTTAGAGCTTATTGTCAAAAACATAGATATTTCATCTTATATGTGTATTGGATCATATCCATACACAGTAAGCTTCAAAAGTGTTTAAAATTTCTTGTTTTTGTATCTGAAGAGGTTCTAGAAAAATCATTTTTCAAATTGAAGACTATTTTTGAAAATACGGATTTTTGTTTAAGGCAAAATTTCTATATTACAAAAATGGTTCAAAAAATTTGTAATATGTGTTGATTTCTGATCACACATATTTGTACTTCAAAGTATTTCAATGAACTTATTTTTGTAGATTTTATGTGATTTGATGAAATTTTATAGGAGTTCATAAGACCAAGTTTTAATCCCTAAAATTTCAGACCTGGCCTTCTGGCGGTCGACCGACTGGTCGACTGAGCCAGAAATCGATGGATCGGGCGGTCGACTGATATGCACAGAAACGTGCATAGCCCTTTGGCTTGAGGGCCGGTCGACCGGGCCGTCGACCGATCCAGAGAGTTCACTCTCTGGATCTTGCCCCGGTCTACCGGTAGGTCAATAGCAGGGTGCGGTCGACCGGCAACCCCAATGGTCCAAAATATGACCGTTTGCTGATCGACCGGCTGGTCGACTGACAGGTCATCCTGACTGCAGGTTTGACCCCAACGGCTATATTTTTGAACTCTACAAAAGGGGGCTGTTTTGAGCTGTTTTCAACAAGATTTGAAGAGAGTTTCAAAGCCAGTTTTTCCTATCTCTCTTAGTGTTTTTCTCCACTTTTTTTAGAGCTAATACTTCTGTTGGCCCAAAGGTCACAATCCCCGGGTTATGTGTTTTGATGATAACAAATCATATAAAAGCTATTTGGCACTAATAGAAGTTAAAGAATGAATTTCAGGTTGATACAGGTATTGATGGCTCAAGAGTTCTCAAGCATGGGATATTAGGGTCTACCTCAAACGTTACTCAACATCAACTATTAGAGACTCCTGCTTGTAGACTCATATAGTTTGTTTTGTTAAAGAATAGTATATATGTTTGAAGCTCAAATTCACACACACAAATTCAATACGTTTCGTTTTGGTTTAACCGGTTTTAGATTTCAAGTACATATATCGAGTTTTAGATTTGAACCAGTTTTAGTTCTGCTGATCTGCTTGACACCCTTTTATAGTTGTTATCATAACTTTTTATTCTTATATTCAAATAACATGATTTAACTTGCATTTCAAAGCTAACTTTCAGATCTAAATTTCTTATTCAATAATAATTTTTAGATTCAAATTTAAAGATATCAAATATTTGGTTGAACTCTGTTCTTGTTCTGAAAATAGCTTACAGTTTCTGATTTGATACCTGTCAGTGTTTTATTGATAACTTTCTAATAAAAAATGATATTGAATTGATTTCAGTTGCATTAAAAATAAGACTTAAAGATCTACAAATTATTCTTATATATCTAATTCTGAATTCGGACGTTTACAGCCTAAAAAATATGCTCAAATTTGACCAATCTGTCAGATTTGCGGTAATGGCTAATTTTCTGGAGGCTGATTTTTAACATGTTTTTAAAATGTGTTTAAGTTTAAAAATATATGGTTAGCTGTATTAGAGGGTCAATTTCTTCATCTTTTATTTAGGTAAAAGGTTTCTATGTTTACTCTTCCTAAATCCTATATAAAGGGGTCATAAGGTTAGAGGTTTTTCACAACAACAAATTCAAAGATCAAAAGTTGAGTTTTCTTGAGAAAGAGCTTTATTTAAGTTTTGGGATATTATTTTCAAAAGTTTTCTAAAAGTTTTTGGTTCTTAAAATCTCTCTTCTATTTTTATATCACTTACAAAATCTTGAGCTTCAATCTTATATATTATTCTCTAGGGTTTTTGTAAAGAAAGTTTTCAAGAGAGAGTTTGTGGTCTTTTGATCACCCAGTGATTATTGTATTTGTGGCTCCATTACCTCTGGACTAGAGGAGTGTGATTGAGGAGTTGGGTACTCTCTAGTGGTTGTAATCCTTTGTGGAAGTTCTAGTGGATCGAAAATCATTCTGGGTGAAGGCGGGGACGTAGAGCTGGGTGCTCGAACCTCGAAACAAATCTCTGTGTTTGCGATTGGTTTACTTGTGTTATTTACTAGCTTTTCATTCATTCTTATATTGTCGATCAATACTCTCACAACAAGATTGCATTGCGCACCTCAAACTCTTATTTAGAGGAATCACGAGGAAGGAGTTCAGAGCCCTTCACGGGGTATTCAGCTTCTAATCTTGCTTTGAGTGATCGTTGCATCATCTCATTTTAAATTTGTGCATTGATTAGCGTTATCACCTGTTCATCCCCCCTCTAGTGATTTCAATTGGTATCAGAACCTACGCTCCTGATATTAGGTTTAACCACCTAGGAGTGTGATCTTGATTTTGCTAATCTATCATTTGCATTTGCATTTGCACACATATAGTTTGCACTCATGGATAGCCCTCCCATGTTTGATATCTCTAGACTTGATATATAGAAGGTTATGATGAGTTTTCATTTAAATGCCCTAGGTTACAAAGTTTACCTTGCCATTACCAAGGAATCCTACCTTAGTGATAGCAATCATATAGAGGCCAATGCACTAGCCCTAAAGGCACTTAGAGCATCTCTTGATAAAAAATATTTACATGTGTTTTCTCACTATGATTCCGCTTTTGCAGTATGGAACATTTTGACATCTCCTGAGCTACCAACACTTATCAATAAGAAGATGAAATCTAGTCGAGACAAGTCCGACGAACGTTGCTTCATGGTCCAAGAGAATGAGTCCCTTGAGGTACAATCGGAAACTTAACTAGATGCTAGTACTAGTTCATATTGCAATGAGTGTATAGATGCACAAGCCTTGAATGATGAACTTGCCAAAAATTGTGAAAATTTGATTTCAAAATATAAACTTCTGAAAAAGGATAATTTTGGTTTAAAAGAAGAAAGTAAAAATTTATCTTCTAAACTTAAGATTGCTTTGCAAGAAAGGGATGAGATTTCAAGTGAACGTGACTCACTTAAATCCCAACTTGATCTTACCCTAAATGAAAACAAGATTTTGAAAATAAAAATGATTGTAATGATATTTTGAAGAAAAATGAAAACTTGTCTTTAAAACTTGATTTTGTTGTAAAAGAAAATGAATCTTTAAAAATGAAAGTTGTTTCTATTTCAAAGGAATTGGATTTGATGTCTAATGAAAATGTTTATTTGAGAAATGATTTAGATTCTCATGTTTGTCATGCTAGTGTAGCTTCACATTCTATCTCACCTATTGCATGCACCTCTTCTTCTATAATTGAAAATGATATATTTATGCTTAAGAAGAGTGTTGATTGTTTGGGCTCCACTTTGAGCCATTGTGTTTTAAACCACTCACGGTTGGAATCTATGTTTCGAAAGAAACAAGTTCCATTTATGCATGCACAAAAATCACATCATACACATGCTTCCCACATTCACTCCCATAACACGATGTATGCTCAAGTGTACACTTGTACACACTGTGGACGTAAGGACCATCTTGCTAAATTTTGCTATGATAAGATACATGATGTAAATTTAGCAACTAAATTTATTTGGGTTAGGAAAGGAGCTAACCCCCATGGACCCAAAAGAGTATGGGTACCTAAATCCACCCCTATGCTATTTGATATAGGTGTGGACTCTCGCTTGACGTGAGAGCGATGGTGCCTTAAGGTGGATGCGTTCCAAGCCTAAAGATGACATAGTGGATGCATCACTTTCAAGGAAAGTTTAGTGGGAGGACCATCTTGGTTTAGAGACTAAGAGATTACCCATTGGTTTTGGTAATAATCTCTAACTCCTATTTTATTCATATGCTTTCATATAAATGTTTTTAGCATGTTTTGGCTTCAATGCTCATTATGATTGATCATGTTTAGATTCATGTTTTGGTTTATGTGCTTGATTTTATACTTCATGATTTTGATTACTTGTTTAAATATAGTTTTCATTAAAACTTGTATATATACTTGTACAAGTAGTAAGCTACACTTGGCGATTATGTGTTTGTGCTTCATTGCTCACTTGTACTCATTACATGTACTTGTATAGCCTTATTTTGATGATTCTCTCATTTACACTTGTATTTTCTATTTTTGCACATGGTTTCATGATAATGTGTTAGCTTCATGTATATGTTACTTTTGTCTAAACTAACAGATATACATATACATCCTTAAGCCACTTGCCTTCATGCAATATACTGTTGTGGACTCATTTATGCTTGGATAAGTATTCATACTCTAGTTTATACAAAATATACATATGTCTTGAGCTTTGTTTTGTTTTGATGAAAATTAAACTTTTATATTTTTCATGTTTGTAAGGAATTTGATTTGAGCTTAAATGCCTTATTTCCATGATTTTGTTGATTACATGATTCTTACACTCTATATTTGATGTTTACTCATGACTTTATTTTCATGAGCATATATGTGCTTTATAGACTTTGAGTGTCAATTATTATGTGATTTTCATGTTTTCATGGGATGTATGATTTGGTTTCATATTTTGAAGGATTTCTTACTAGTTTTTAAAAATATCTTTAAACTAGTTTCTATTCTTCAAATGATAGAGTTTTCAAACTATGCCTATTTACTTTCAAATCATGATTTTTGAAAACCCCTACCTTCTAAGGGCGGTTGGATGGGCAACCATGCCTTGTATACCCTTCTTGAATATCTTTTAAACTTGTGCATGATAAGGGTGGTAGGTTTGAGTTATACACTTAATCCTCATTATATTTCTATTGGTATCAAAATTGATATTTCATATATCTGTATACTCATATGTATTTTCTATATATGTCTCATATTTCAATTGGTATATTCATACATACATACATACATACATACATACATACATACATATATATATATATATATATATATATATATATATATATATATATATATATATATACAGATATATATATATATATACACATACACACATATATATATATATATATATATATATATATATATATATACACATATATATATATGATTTGATTGTGCTTGTTTCACATGTCTTTACAATTTTTTTTGAAAAAGCACAAATTGTTTGCTAAGCTTGATTTAGTTCATCATGTCAATTATTTTAATTAGTATCTATTACAAGCTTATGCATTGTTTCTTTTAGTATTTCATAAAGGGGGAGAAAATTCTTGATTTAAATTGATTTTATGTAAATTGGTATTGGTTGTAAATTCAATTTATATCAGTTTTCATTTCAAATTGGTATCTTACTCCCATCATTTATGATGTTAAATACTTTGGTTTGATATATGCTAACATTTTCAATATTAATATCAATGATCTTAAATTAGTATTATTCTCTATTTGGTATCCTTATTGCAAAATGATTTTAGTGTTTGTCTAAAAATTTGGTTTTTATCTTTAATTGGTATCAATATTTTTCTATTGGTATCAATATGTTTATCAAAAATTTTAAATTTGTATAAATAAACTTAAGTTTTGATCTTTAAGATTTGATGATATGACAATTGATTGTTTTTTCCTTAGCCCCTTTGTTGATGAATTGACAAAAAGGGAAGAGATATTTGAGTTTATGTATGAATATATGCATGTTTATATCATGTTTATGCATATATTGTTTATTGGTTGTTTCCTAACCTTTTTTGATGTATGACAAAAGGGGGAGAAGTATTGGTGGTTTCATGTTTCGGTTTCATGTTTTATACATGTTCATGTTTTGTTCATGTTTATCTCATATATGTAGGTTTCATATTTTGTACATGTTCATATATGTATATATTTTCATGTTTTATACTTGATAAAATAGAGCATCATTTGAGGGGGAGCTTTTACCTCCCTCCTATATTTTGTTTTACAGCTTATATTTTTACCATCATCAAAAAGGGGGAGATTGTTGCCCAAAGGTCACAATCCCTGGGTTATGTGTTTTGATGATAACAAACCATATAAAAGCTATTTGGTACTAATAGAAGTTAAAGAATGAATTTCAGCTTGATACAGGTATTGATGGCTCAAGAGTTCTCAAGCATGGGATATTAGGGTCTACCTCAAACGTTGCTCAACGTCAACTATCAGAGACTCCTGCTTGTAGACTCATATAGTTTGTTTTGTTAAAGAATAGTATATATGTTTGAAGCTCAAATACACACACACACACACAAATTCAATACGTTTGGTTTTTGGTTTAATCAGTTTTGGATTTCAAGTACATATATCGAGTTTTAGATTTGAACCAGTTTTAGTTCTGCTGATTTGCTTGACACCCTTTTATAATTGTTATCATAATTTTTTATTCTTATATTCAAATAATATGATTTAACTTGCATTTCAAAGCTAACTTTCAGATATAAATTTCCTTTTCAATAATTTTCATATTCAAATTTTAAAGATGTCAAATATTTAGTTGAACCCTGTTCTTGTTCTGAAAACAGCTTACAGTTTCTGATTTGACACCTGTCAGTGTTTTATTGATAACTTTCTAATAAAAAATGATATTGAGTTGATCTCAGTTGCATTAAAACGAAGACTTAAAGATCTACAAATTATTCCTATATACCTAATTCTGAATTCGAACGTTTACAGCCTGAAAAATGTGCTCAAAGTTGACCAATCTGCCAGATTTGCGGTAATGGCTAATTTTCTGGAGGCTGATTTTTAACATGTTTTCAAAACGTGTTTAAGTTTAAAAAAATATAGTTAACTGTATTATAGGGTCAATTTCTTCCTCTTTTATTTAGGTAAAAGTTTTCTATGTTTACTCTTCCTAAATCCTATATAAAGGGGTCATTAGGTTAGAGGTTTTCACAACAACAAATTCAAAGATCAAAAGTTTTGAGTTTTCTTGAGAAAGAGCTTTGTTTAAGTTTTGGGTTATTATTTTCAAAAGTTTTCTGAAAGTTTTTGGTTCTTAAAATCTCTCTTCTATTTTTATATCACTTACAAAACCTTGAGCTTCAATCTTATATATTATTCTCTAGGGTTTTTGTAAAGAAAGTTTTCAAGAGAGAGTTTGTGGTCTTTTGATCACCCAGTGATTATTATATTTGTGGCTCCACTACCTCTGAACTAGAGGAGTGTGACTGAGGAGTTGGGTACTCCCTAGTGGTTGTAATCCTTTGTGGAAGTTCTAGTGGATCGAAAATCTTTCTGGGTGAAGGCGGGGACGTAGAGCTAGGTGCTCGAACCTCGAAACAAATCTCTGTGTTTGCGATTGGTTTACTTGTGTTATTTACTAGCTTTCCATTCATTCTTATATTGTCGATCAATACTCTCACAATAAGATTGCATTGCGCACCTCAAACTCTTATTTAGAGGAATCACGAGGAAGGAGTTCAGAGCCCTTCGCGGGGTATTCGGCTTCTAATCTTACTTTGAGTGATCGTTGCATCATCTCATTTTAAATTTTTGCAATGATTAGCATTATCACCTATTCACCCCCCTCTAGGTGATTTCAACTTCTATATCAAAAGGAGAGTTTTCAAGAGTGTTTTCCAAAGGAGACTTCTTGAGTTTTCTGTCACAACTCGATCTTGTTTTTCTCACACAAACTTGAGCTTTCCATTGTCATATCTATCCTATAGGAACTTCGTTGTGATTAGTGTTTTTAGATGATCAAAGTGTAGAAATCACCAAGTATTCATCTTGTATTTAAGGAGGCGAACTTGTGCGTTAGTATTGTGACGAGTTCTTGTGGGAGCTCGGTGTAGAGGTGTGGCCTCGGCAAGCTAGTGTGCTTGCGTGTGTTATTCTTGCGGGAACAAGAGAGGGACTTGTGAGTCCAAGAGTTTTAGTGTGAACTCGTTGTAAATATTGCGGTACCGAGTGATCTTGCGAGATTGATTCTAGTGGATGTTGGCCCAAGGTTACAATCACCCTTGTTTAGTGTATTTTGATGATTACAAAACATATTAGTTATTTGTACTAATAACATTTGTTATTTAAGTGTGTTTTCAGATTTCTATTCATACTAGAAGTCTTCTCTCACAAATACAAGGTTTTGGACTCAAGTCAACTCCAATTGGGCTCAAGATGCAAAATTGAAGATCAAGTGAAGATAGCCCATCTTGAAGCATAGCCTTGAAGTCTTTTAAAAGTTTGTAAGTTTAGAATGTTAAAGTTTGAATATAGGAAATTTGGCTCTAGGATTTGCACACACACTTGTTTCATGCATTTCCTATGTTTTGAAAATGGTTATTTCTAAGTTTTATGCCTTAGTTTATATATACATGTACCAAAGCTTTATATCCTGAAAAACTTGTTTAAAACATGTGTATAAACTATTTTCTGCATAATACTTAGCTATTGGTATTATTAAAATATTTTTACAAAAATTCCATCTTCAAAACAGCCCAGTTTTTCAGTTTCAGGCAACATCGGTCGACCGGCCCGGTCGACCGGCGATGTGTCTGGACATGCACTGTTTGTGCATGTCCGTCGGTCGACCGGACCGGTCGACCGACGGAGAGCAGATTGCTCTCGGGTTATTTCGGTCGACCGGACCGGTCGACCGGAAGAAGGAAACTGTGTTTCCTCCTTTTGGGTCGGTCGACCGGACCGGTCGACCGAGAGCCAACGGCTCTTTCCAGCAGGGCTGGCGGTCGACCGGACCGGTCGACCGCCAAGCCTGCAACAAGGCAACGGCTCTTTCCTCTTTGGGCAGTTCTGAAAAATCTGTTTCTTTTTCAGCTTTAACAGATTTTTGGAGATTTGTTGGGGAGCTTTTTCAGAGAAAATAAGACAAAAAGAAATTGTTTTTAACCTATTTTTAAGCCTATAAATAGAGGAGAAGTCTCTCTTGCATATCACTTAGAAAAATCCTCAAGTTTGTATTGTTTTCAAAAGAGAAAAGAAAAGAGTTTTAAGCTTCCATTCAAATTCTTTTGAGCTAGTTTTTCAGTTGTGTTTGATTACTAATATCACTCTACAACTGAAGTTTTCTCACCACACTTCATAGAGCCAAAAATCCTATACTCATTCTATAGTGAAGTTGTAATTGAAGTGAGAGTGTTTGTAAAAGAGTTTGAGAAAAGTGTAGTGATCTTGTTGTGATCACTTGGTTCTTGTAATCCTTTCCTTGTGGAGCAACCTCTTCGGTAGAGGTCCTTTGTACTTGGTGGAGCTCGGTGCTCGGTCTTCGGTAGACCAAATTGTAAAGGCATCCTCGGTGGATAGTGGAAACCCTTCACGGAGGTGAAGGCGGGGACTAGAGCAAGTGTGCTCGAACCTCGAAACAAATCATCTTGTTTGCGATTGCCTTTGCGTTATTCTTACTTTCAATTTCTCTTGCTTTATATTGTCTTGAATTATTTGCTTGAGAACTAACTCTTTACTTGTGCAATCTTGTCTTGTTCACTTTACTTGCTATATTGCTTGTGTGTATTTCATCATAGCATTTCATCCTTTACTTGTTCGATCATATCTCATACAACACGGTTGCATTGCGCACCTCTAACCCATATCTAGGGAATTGGGAGGAAGGAGTTCAGAACCTCGCAAGGGGTATTCGGCTCTTAGTCGTGTTTTGAGAGATCATTGCATCACTCATTTTATTAAAGTTTAAAAAGATCATTAGATTAGCATTCACACCTATTCACCCCCCCTCTAGGTGTTTTTCAATTGGTATCAGAGCTTGGACTCTAGGATTTGGTTTAACAACCTTAGAGAAGATCCTAATTTGCTAATCATTTCATTCATATTCACATAGTAAAAATGGCCGATAGAATTAAGACCCCTCCTAAGTTTGATGGACTTAACTTTCCCATATGGAAAGTTAAGATGACCGTGTTTTTGCAATCTCTAGGTAGCCGAGTTGCAAAGGCCGTGACTAAGTCCTTTAGTGTACCCCCCGGTGACGAATCCACTTGGTCCGAAATAGAGACTAAGGAATTCGATGCCAATGCCAAAGCTCATTATGCACTCCTACAAGCCCTAAATGATGATGACATAGCTAGGGTTATCCATTGCAAATCCGCATATGAGATTTGGTCACACTTGATAGTCACACATGAGGGGACCTCACAAGTAAAGAAGGCTAAGATTGACCTTCTTCGGTCCCAATATGAAACATTTAGCATGCAAGAAAATGAAACCATAGATGATATGGTTACAAGATTTACAAAGATTACTAATGGACTCTCTTCTTTAGGTGAAGATATCAACAATGATCAAAGAGTAAGGAAGATCATCCGGGCTCTTCCTCCTTCATGGGAAGTTAAAGCAACAACCTTGAAGGAACTCAACGACAATGAAGAGATGGAGCTCATAGGTCTCATTGGGAACCTCAAAACCCATGAGATGGAAAGGAAAGCAAGGGAGGATATGGCTCCTTCCAAAAAGAAGACTATCGCCTTCAAGAGTCAAGCTACACACTCCGATGAAGACGATGAAGAAGAAGATGATGAGGAGCTCTCACTCCTTGTTAAGAATGTCCGGAGGATGTACAATAAGGCGAAGTACCAAGGTAGAAGAAGATGGCAAGGAGGCAAAGAAGAAAGGAAGATTGTGTGCTTCAATTGCCAAAGACCGGGACACATTGTGGCGGAGTGTCCGGACAAAGCTAAGCCCTCCACTTCAAAGAAGCCTTACAAGAAGAAGGCTATGAAGGCTACTTGGGATTCGGAGACCGAATCCGAGGAAGAAATAGACACCGCCAACATGTGCTTCATGGCTAATGAAGGCACAAGTAAGGTAACCTCTTCCCCTTCTCATGATAATGAACTTTCTATGGATGTGTTAGAAGAAGCTTTTGTTGAGTTGTCACAAAACTATGATTTCTTAAAGAAAAAGTATCTTAAAATGAAAAAGGAAATGATTCTTTAAGTCTTCAAGTTTTTACTCTTACAAAAGAAAAAGATGATTTGGTTTCCACTTTGGCCACTACCAAAAATGATTTTGAAAAATATAAGATTTCTTGCAAAGGTAAGGCCCCACTAATTGATTCTAATGAAGTTTCTATGCTTAAGGAAGATTAGACTCATTAAGTGTTGTTTTGAAAAATTGTGAGTTTAACAAGAAGAAAATTGAGGCTATGTTTCCTAAGAAGCAAGCCCC
Organism: Agave tequilana; assembly: GCA_038442645.1. NCBI lineage: Eukaryota > Viridiplantae > Streptophyta > Magnoliopsida > Asparagales > Asparagaceae > Agave > Agave tequilana. The sequence continues at coordinate 49,442 of JAVJIF010015973.1, read as the reverse complement.
AAAGAAAAATGCTCATGCTCATGTTCATGTTCATGCTACACAACCTAAACAACATGGCAAAACCCCAAAACATGCTCACACTACACATACACATCATGCTTTCATGTATAGAAAAGTGTACTCATGTTCACATTGTGGGCGGAAAGGACACTTAACTAATTTTTGTTATGATAGACTAAGTGCATCACATCATAATGTTTGGGTTCGTAACACTAACTTTCAAGGACCCAAGAAAGTTTGGGTACCAAAGTCAACAATTATTTTAAATGATGTAGGTACTTTCCAAAGCCCAACGACGTAGAGGTTTGTGGTATCTTGATAGCGGTTGCTCAAGGCACATGACTTGGGACATCAACAACTTTGCAACCCTATCAAGATATCATGAAGGTGGCACCGTCACCTTCGGAGATGACGCCAAGGGTAAAATCATCGTATTGGTAATGTAAAACTTGGCACCTCTCCTTTAATTGAAAATATAGTTTTAGTTGATGGCCTCAAGCATAATCTCTTGAGTGTTAGTCAACTTTGTGATAAAGGTTTTGATATTGTTTTTGATAATGTTGCTTGTAAAGTAATTGATAGAATTTCTAATGTTTGTGTATTTTCCGGTTTTCGTGAAAGGAATGTTTATATGATTGATATGTTAAATATGTCTTGTAATATTACTTGTTTGAAAGCCCTCGATGATGACTCTTGGTTGTGGCATAGGAGATTAGGGCATATTTCTTTTGATCATATTTCTAGATTAAATTCAAAGGAAATGGTGAAAGGTATTCCTTGCTTGAATTTTGAAAAGGACCGAGTTTGTGACGCATGTCAATTTGGGAAACAAACTAAGTCTTCTTTCAAGTCAATTAAGGATATCATGACATCACGTCCTTTGAATTAATCCATATGGATCTATTTGGCCCAACACAAACCAAAAGTCTAAGTGGGAATAGATTTGCTTATGTTTTGGTTGATGATTTTTCAAGATTTACATGGGTTTTCTTTCTTGAACACAAAAACCAAGCATTTTCGTATTTCCAAACTTTTAAGAAAAGAGTTGAAAAAGAAAAGGATTCTTTGATTTTGAGAATAAGAAGTGATAGAGGAGGTGAATTCATTAACCAACCCTTTACCACTTTTTGTGATGAACATGGAATAAAGCATGAACTTTCTTGTCCTAGAACTCCACAACAAAATGGAGTAGTTGAACAGAAAAATAGAACATTACAAGAGATGGCTAGGACAATGCTAAGTGAATATGGTCTACCACATTATTTGTGGGCCGAGGCCGTTAATACATCATGCTACATATCAAATCGCGTTTTCTTGTGTAAAAATACTACTAAAACTTCTTTTGAAATGTACTTTTCTAGAAAACCAAATGTTTCTTATTTCAAAGTTTTTGGATGCAAATGTTTTGTTTTAAATACAAAAGATAATTTGGGAAAATTTGATCCTAAATCTTATGAGGCTATTTTTGTAGGTTACTCAAATACTAGTATGGCTTATAGAGTTTTCATTAGATCATCATTGACTATTGAAGAGTCTATTCATGTTAAGTTTGAGGAATCTAACAAGTTTGTTAAGAATGTTGTAGAAATAGATGCATTGGATGAAGGTATGGAGAAAGTGACCTTGGAGGATGCTTCTACTATGGGAGACAAACCAAAGGATGATGAAGGAAGCAAAGCTAAAGTGGAAGAGGCACAAGGGAATGAAAATCAAACACATGAGGTGGAGCCTACTCAACCACTACCAAAGGATTGGAGATACAATCCGCATCATCCCAAGGACCTCGTCATAGGTGAAGTATCAAAAGGGGTAACCACTCGCTTTAGACTTCATGACTATTGTGGTAACTATGCATTCATTTCTCATATTGAACCCAAAAATGTCCTCGAAGCCGAGGCCGATTCATATTGGTTGCTAGCCATGCAAGAGGAGCTCAATCAATTTGAGCGCAACCAAGTTTGGCACCTTGTTCCTAGGCCCCACGATAGACCAACAATTGGTACTAAGTGGATCTTTAAGAACAAGTTGGATGAATCGGGTAATGTAGTTAGAAACAAGGCTAGGTTAGTTGCCCAAGGTTACACTCAAATCGAAGGGATCGATTTTGAAGAAACCTTTGCACCCGTAGCACGGCTTGAAGCCATACGGATGACACTAGCATTTGCCTCATATAAAGATTTCAAATTATTTCAAATGGATGTTAAAAGTGCTTTTCTAAATGGTTTTATTGAAGAGGAGGTGTATGTTGAACAACCCCCCGGGTTTGTTGATCCTACACATCCGGATTTTGTTTTTAAATTAGATAAAACTCTTTATGGTTTAAAACAAGCCCCTAGGGCTTGGTATGAAAGACTTTCTTCATTTTTGACTTCCAATGGTTTTAAGAAAGGTAAAATTGACACAACTTTGTTTACAAAACATGTAGAAAAGGATATTCTTATTGTACAAATTTATGTGGATGATATTATTTTTGGTTCTACTAATGAATCTCTTTGCCAAGCTTTTGAATCATGCATGAAGGATGAATTCGAAATGTCTATGATGGGGGAACTCAACTATTTCCTTGGACTCCAAATCAAGCAAAAGAAGGATGGGATCTTCATCAATCAAGCCAAGTACACAAAGGAACTAATCAAAAGGTTTGGGCTTGAAGGATCGAAAGTGAGCAAAACTCCCATGGCAACAACTACAAAGCTTGACAAGGATGAACAAGGTAAAAGTGTAGACATTAAACTTTATAGAAGCATGATTGGTAGTGTAACACCCCGCTTCCGGAATACGTACTTAGTTGCGTATTCAGATTTTTTGATCATATTTTTTGAATTACTTCTTGTATTTGTTTTGTATTATGAATTATTTACATGAACGTTTTGTCTTGGATTTGGATGCGTGGACTCGGAGTCAGCCCTAGTCTGAACCGAGGGCCCGATCCTAGAGTATTGCTCGATTTGGACATTCCGGTATTCCGATTTGACCGATTTCAGTTTTAAACATCATTTTCCAATATTCTAGATTTTCTATGATTTTCTGGAATTTTCCTCAATTAAGTTGGGAATCTTCAAAACCGGTGTCGATCAGTGCCGCTGACCGATTCCCAGATTTTTAATTTACAAACGGATTGAAATTACGAGAAGTGTCTTTAGACATTATTTCTTAAAATCACATTTCCTATCTAAATACCTTTTTCTGAGGATTTTATGAATTTATGAAAATTCCACCAGAGTCGGTATCTTGATTGATTCCGGGATTTTTAGTTTTAAAACTATAAAGTATTTCTTAAAACGGATTTCACCGTGAGTCTTAGTATAATATTCTTGATTTTTGATAATTATTTCAGGTCGTTCCGAGATATTTGATTTCGGGACGATTCCGGTATTTTCCCGAAAGTTTTCCGCATCCGCAACTGAATCCCGGGAATCCGCCACTCTAATTATTTTCACTTTTTCATTTCTTTTCCTTTTTCCTTTTTTATTTCCTTTCTTTTCTTTCCACCAAATTCTCTAAACTTCTCCATTCTTCCATTTTCTTCTCCAACCTTCCACCAAAATATCTCCTCCAAAATATCTCCACCTCACCCATCTCCATGGCTGGCCATGATTGGCCAAGAGAAACACCTCACCCCTCCACTTTACAATTAAGCCCCTCTCTTTTCCATTTTTACATCACCTTCACAAATCCAAATCCTATATAAACATTTCCTTCTTCATTTCATTTCATTTCTCTTCTTTCTCTTCACCAAAGCCTAACCCTCCACCAACTCCTCCTTCATCTCCACCACAACAACCACCACTACAACTTCTCCAACTCCTTACCTTCATCTTCTTCCTCCTCCATCTCCATGGAAACCACCACAAACTCCAAAACTCCATCAAAGCTTCCACCTTCTCCTTACCTTCTCCAAAATACCACCACCATCAAAATCCTTCACCAAAACCACCATCACTCCATCACCTTGTGAAGGCCGGTCCCTCCTTTTGGATTGGGGCTGCGTTCTTCTTCGTTGGCAAGACTTAGGACCGGTCCCTCCTTTTGGATTGGGGCCGCGTTCTTCTCTGTTGGCACGACTTAGGGCCGGTACCCTCCTTTTGGATTGGGGCCGAACTTCCCTTCGTCGGGTCGATATGTATTCCACTTCCACCATTTAATGGTTTGGATTTGGAGTTGGACCATCCCTTCGGTTAAAACGCGGAGTTACCTCCTGCGTCTAGGCCATTCCTTGAACGCGGCCTTCGCGTTATTGTATCGATGCAACGCGGAAACCATAACCGCCTTTGTGTCCCTATCATGTCAACACGACGCGAAGCTAAGTGCCCGCGTCTGTGTTCTGTCCTTGTTGGCGTGACGTGGAGTTTTATCCTCGCGTCCGCATTCTCATGCCCTGACTTAAACGCAGGCCTCGAGCCTTGCGTTTGTGGCATCTAAGCGATGCGAACCCCGCGTCTGCTGTTCCCGCGTTTGCCATTCTTGCAACGCGAACCCCCGCGTCTGCTATTCCCGCGTTTGTGATTCCTGCGTTTGCTAATCCCGCGACGCGACTCCCGCGTCTGCGCTCCCGCGTCTCACTTCCTCAAACCGCGTCTCCCCGTACACTTTCTCTCTCCTCATATATATTATTTTATGGCGCGTGCGCAAGTTCCCTGGATTCCAGACTTTCGGCTTTCCGGTGATTTAGGCGAGTGTTCTCGCTCTCGCCTCCACTTGGGTTTCCCCGCTTCGTCGGGTCGACATGTATTTTATTCTATGTTTCCATGTATTTTGTATTGGGCTGAGTCCCTGTATCTGTGTATGGCCGAGTGCCAATATCTGGACATGTATTGCTCTGTGACGAATGCTTGTACTAGGGTAGTTTCCTTCTTGTACATATACCATGCCTGTGATGTATTGTACTGCCTTACACCATACTTGGCTTCCGGACCCTTCAACCTCCGGTCACTCACTATCTCGAAAGAGAGGTGATTGGGACCGGCAAGTCTCTCGGTGTTCAGCCTCCGGTCACTCACTGTTCCGAAAGGGAAGTGATTGGGACCGTCAGGTCTTCGGCTCCGCCTGGTCATCATGATCAGCGTTCAGCGCTTTACCACTAGATTCGTCTAGGCGAGTTGCTGCCGGATTTACCGCTCGTACTTCAGTCGAGTCGTCCCGGTAACCTCGCCAGACGCTCCAGTGTTAAATACTGTTTGCTGTCTGTACTTCCAGCTTGCTCAGCTCCGCTTGGTTGTGCTCAGCTACTATCCTACCACCGTGTCATTTCTTCATACCTGTCAATTCTGCATGTTACTATTTAACACATGTATATCACTTGACAACTGTTGTACTATCACCTGACACCTGACATGCTACTACTTGGCAGACCCCCTTGTTATGACATGACTTGCCACCGGATTATTATCAATCTCTTGACATGACTGGTTACCTGTCTAATATCACCATCTTGTCATGCTATCCCTTGACACTCAGCATGATATACTTGACCTGTGATTATCACATTTATGGGAACCCTGCCTTGTTATCCTGTACTATGTACAGTGACCTGATATCCTGTATCATGATCAGTGACCTGTTATCCTGTATTATATACAGTGACCTGAACTCCTGAATTCCTGATCATGTCCTGCTCTTGTTATTCCCGTAAATTGATAATTAATCTAATAATTCATAAAAGGAAACAACTTGCATCGGGTCGGGGGAAACTTGCGGATATCAATATGTGTTCGTGTTTACAGTGGCTTTTAGGAATGTTGTGCAACTACATGTTCCGGTCTGACCTGTGGGCCTCCAGGGGACCGAGGGGAGAGCTGGCTCCCTCATTACTGGTACCATCATGATAAGGGCATACATAAGTCCCTCCTGTTTAGCCTTGCGGCTGGCTTCCGTTTCCATGCAACGGAACAATCCTGGCCGTGGTCCCGGTATGTACGGGACCCACTGTAAACATAGTTCGTTGATACCCCCGCTGGTTTCCAATAACAATCTTGCTTTACTCGGATATGGATCTATGTGTGCTGGGACGCTAGTTCACATAGCTAGATATCAGGGTAAGACGAGTAATAATAAAGTGTCTAATAACCGGCTCTTTAAGTTGTAAGTAGAGGTATGTGGAATGGGACGCATACTGAAGCCTGTAGCTTAAACGGCTTTGAATCTGTGATATGCCTTATCATATTTGCTTGTCCGGGATTTTACTTCGGATTTTCAGTTTTATGAGTATTATTATGTTAACTGCTCATGCTCTACTTTATCCCTTGTATCCACCTGACTCCTGCTCATTATCTTATCATGCCCTGAGTACAGTCGGATTGTATGTGCTTGGATTATGATGACATGAGATAAAGGTATATAGATGAGGGTTTCCTTGTTTGGATTATTCCTTCGACGTACTAGTCTTATGGAGTCGTGGTCTGAAACCATACAATCAGATTTGCTCGACCTCGGCTTTATTTGGTTTATCGCCTTACTTATACTTATCCTTGCTCGCCACTTGGCTTTAGTATCACCACTCGCCTGGGGAGTTTCATCTGACTCCCCTGGATTCTCAGGTCCAGGTCATGGAGCTTGGAGCGTGTGGATTCTTCCAGTTGCTGATCAGAGTGGCGCAGCTGAAGCGTGGATCTCCAACGGACCATTCAGAGCTCTATTCTTCCAGCCCCCTGTGTGCCTCTCGAGTTTTCCTTTTGTAAACTCGTGAGTGCCCTTTTATACTGTTCATTCTTGTACATCTCTTTGTAATCTCGCAATTGCGCATATCAGTGATGTAATATTATTGTAATATTGATCACCTCTGGTGATAACTTTGTAATTGTACTCATACGTTGGAATGTATAATGCACCATTGCTTCCGTACTCTGATTCTTGCCTGTACTGATGCTTAGCGTATATACGTGAAGGTACTTCTGACTTGCGTATATACGTTGCAGTAATGTCTCCGTATCCGCCAGGATCGGGGCGTTACAGGATGGTATCAGAGCTTAGGCTCTCACTTCCTCAGTACGTCCAGATGGCAAATTAATGGTAATGAAATTTGCAACTGGAATGCATGAGTCCTGGTTATACAATCCAACTACAAGTGCAGAGTTATCTATTTTCTTGATCATCTTTCCTTTGATTACTAATCCTTTCCATATATCTCCTGTTTTGGTTTTATGAAGCCTTTATACTAACTTAAGATATGGATATACTAGAAAGGTAGTGGCTGGTTCTGAATGAAACTATGACATGATCTCTTCGGCCAACTCTATGAAGCTCGGTATTCTCAGAATTGATCCCAATCGGGTTATCTTTCAGAAGTCAGTACTCGGGATTCTCTACAGACATTCTATATTCTTCAGAGTAATTGATGCCTGTATTCGGAATTCTTAATTATCGGTCTTCTTTATTATGCTCAGGACTATCAAGGTTTTCTTATCTTCAGTATTCTGGCTTATTCTCAGAGCGACATTAAGTATACAGTACAGCGGGAATTCTATTGCAAAGCTGTGTTATCAGTCAGTATTATTTGGCTATCAGTCAGTATTATTTGGCATCGTTCAGAGATTTATACAGCCGGAAGTGCAGAAGATTTCTATATTCTGGTTATTGATCAGTCAACTTGAGGGCCCTACCTATAGTGCTTCATATCTTAATTGGTATAATTCCACCCTTGTCCCCTTTGTGTTCATTTTACCCCTTATCGAAATTGCGAGGACGCAATTTTTTGTAAGGTGGATGGAATGTAACACCCCGCTTCCGGAATACGTACTTAGTTGCGTATTCAGATTTTTCGATCGTATTTTTTGAATTACTTCTTGTATTTGTTTTGTATTATGAATTATTTACATGAACGTTTTGTCTTGGATTTGGATGCGTGGACTCGGAGTCAGCCCTAGTCTGAACCGAGGGCCCGATCCTAGAGTATTGCTCGATTTGGACATTCCGGTATTCCGATTTGACCGATTTCAGTTTTAAACATCATTTTCCAATATTCTAGATTTTCTATGATTTTCTGGAATTTTCCTCAATTAAGTTGGGAATCTTCAAAACCGGTGTCGATCAGTGCCGCTGACCGATTCCCAGATTTTTAATTTACAAACGGATTGAAATTACGAGAAGTGTCTTTAGATATTATTTCTTAAAATCACATTTCCTATCTAAATACCTTTTTCTGAGGATTTTATGAATTTATGAAAATTCCACCGGAGTCGGTATCTTGATTGATTCCGGGATTTTTAGTTTTAAAACTATAAAGTATTTCTTAAAACGGATTTCACCGTGAGTCTTAGTATAATATTCTTGATTTTTGATAATTATTTCAGGTCATTCCGAGATATTTGATTTCGGGACGATTCCGGTATTTTCCCGAAAGTTTTCCGCATCCGCAACCGAATCCCGGGAATCCGCCACTCTAATTATTTTTACTTTTTCATTTCTTTTCCTTTTTCCTTTTTCTTTCCTTTCTTTTCTTTCCACCAAATTCTCTAAACTTCTCCATTCTTCCATTTCTTCTCCAACCTTCCACCAAAATATCTCCTCCAAAATATCTCCACCTCACCCATCTCCATGGCTGGCCATGATTGGCCAAGAGAAACACCTCACCCCTCCACTTTACAATTAAGCCCCTCTCTTTTCCATTTTTACATCACCTTCACAAATCCAAATCCTATATAAACATTTCCTTCTTCATTTCATTTCATTTCTCTTCTTTCTCTTCACCAAAGCCTTAACCCTCCACCAACTCCTCCTTCATCTCCACCACAACAACCACCACTACAACTTCTCCAACTCCTTACCTTCATCTTCTTCCTCCTCCATCTCCATGGAAACCACCACAAACTCCAAAACTCCATCAAGCTTCCACCTTCTCCTTACCTTCTCCAAAAATACCACCACCATCAAAATCCTTCACCAAAACCACCATCACTCCATCACCTTGTGAAGGCCGTCCCTCCTTTTGGATTGGGGCCGCGTTCTTCTTCGTTGGCAAGACTTAGGACCGGTCCCTCCTTTTGGATTGGGGCCGCGTTCTTCTCCGTTGGCACGACTTAGGGCCGGTACCCTCCTTTTGGATTGGGGCCGAACTTCCCTTCGTCGGGTCGATATGTATTCCACTTCCACCATTTAATGGTTTGGATTTGGAGTTGGACCATCCCTTCGGTTAAAACGCGGAGTTACCTCCTGCGTCTAGGCCATTCCTTGAACGCGGCCTTCGCGTTATTGTATCGATGCAACGCGGAAACCATAACCGCCTTTGTGTCCCTATCATGTCAACACGACGCGAAGCTAAGTGCCCGCGTCTGTGTTCTGTCCTTGTTGGCGTGACGCGGAGTTTTATCCTCGCGTCCGCATTCTCATGCCCTGACTTAAACGCAGGCCTTGAGCCTTGCGTTTGTGGCATCTAAGCGATGCGAACCCCGCGTCTGCTGTTCCCGCGTTTGCCATTCTTGCAACGCGAACCCCCGCGTCTGCTATTCCCGCGTTTGTGATTCCTGCGTTTGCTAATCCCGCGACGCGACTCCCGCATCTGCGCTCCCGCGTCTCACTTCCTCAAACCGCGTCTCCCCGTACACTTTCTCTCTCCTCATATATATTATTTTATGGCGCGTGCGCAAGTTCCCTGGATTCCAGACTTTCGGCTTTCCGGTGATTTAGGCGAGTGTTCTCGCTCTCGCCTCCACTTGGGTTTCCCCGCTTCGTCGGGTCGACATGTATTTTATTCTATGTTTCCATGTATTTTGTATTGGGCTGAGTCCCTGTATCTGTGTATGGCCGAGTGCCAATATCTGGACATGTATTGCTCTGTGACGAATGCTTGTACTAGGGTAGTTTCCTTCTTGTACATATACCATGCCTGTGATGTATTGTACTGCCTTACACCATACTTGGCTTCCGGACCCTTCAACCTCCGGTCACTCACTATCTCGAAAGAGAGGTGATTGGGACCGGCAAGTCTCTCGGTGTTCAGCCTCCGGTCACTCACTGTTCCGAAAGGGAAGTGATTGGGACCGTCAGGTCTTCGGCTCCGCCTGGTCATCATGATCAGCGTTCAGCGCTTTACCACTAGATTCGTCTAGGCGAGTTGCTGCCGGATTTACCGCTCGTACTTCAGTCGAGTCGTCCCGGTAACCTCGCCAGACGCTCCAGTGTTAAATACTGTTTGCTGTCTGTACTTCCAGCTTGCTCAGCTCCGCTTGGTTGTGCTCAGCTACTATCCTACCACCGTGTCATTTCTTCATACCTGTCAATTCTGCATGTTACTATTTAACACATGTATATCACTTGACAACTGTTGTACTATCACCTGACACCTGACATGCTACTACTTGGCAAGACCCCCTTGTTATGACATGACTTGCCACCGGATTATTATCAATCTCTTGACATGACTGGTTACCTGTCTAATATCACCATCTTGTCATGCTATCCCTTGACACTCAGCATGATATACTTGACCTGTGATTATCACATTTACGGGAACCCTGCCTTGTTATCCTGTACTATGTACAGTGACCTGATATCCTGTATCATGATCAGTGACCTGTTATCCTGTATTATATACAGTGACCTGAACTCCTGAATTCCTGATCATGTCCTGCTCTTGTTATTCCCGTAAATTGATAATTAATCTAATAATTCATAAAGGAAACAACTTGCATCGGGTCGGGGGAAACTTGCGGATATCAATATGTGTTCGTGTTTACAGTGGCTTTTAGGAATGTTGTGCAACTACATGTTCCGGTCTGACCTGTGGGCCTCCAGGGGACCGAGGGGAGAGCTGGCTCCCTCATTACTGGTACCATCATGATAAGGGTATACATAAGTCCCTCCTGTTTAGCCTTGCGGCTGGCTTCCGTTTCCATGCAACGGAACAATCCTGGGCCGTGGTCCTGGGTATGTACGGGACCCACTGTAAACATAGTTCGTTGATACCCCCGCTGGTTTCCAATAACAACCTTGCTTTACTCGGATATGGATCTATGTGTGCTGGGACGCTAGTTCACATAGCTAGATATCAGGGTAAGACGAGTAATAATAAAGTGTCTAATAACCGGCTCTTTAAGTTGTAAGTAGAGGTATGTGGAATGGGACGCATACTGAAGCCTGTAGCTTAAACGGCTTTGAATCTGTGATATGCCTTATCATATTTGCTTGTCCGGGATTTTACTTCGGATTTTCGGTTTTATGAGTATTATTATGTTAACTGCTCATGCTCTACTTTATCCCTTGTATCCACCTGACTCCTGCTCATTATCTTATCATGCCCTGAGTACAGTCGGATTGTATGTGCTTGGATTATGATGACATGAGATAAAGGTATATAGATGAGGGTTTCCTTGTTTGGATTATTCCTTCGACGTACTAGTCTTATGGAGTCGTGGTCTGAAACCATACAATCAGATTTGCTCGACCTCGGCTTTATTTGGTTTATCGCCTTACTTATACTTATCCTTGCTCGCCACTTGGCTTTAGTATCACCACTCGCCTGGGGAGTTTCATCTGACTCCCCTGGATTCTCAGGTCCAGGTCATGGAGCTTGGAGCGTGTGGATTCTTCCAGTTGCTGATCAGAGTGGCGCAGCTGAAGCGTGGATCTCCAACGGACCATTCAGAGCTCTATTCTTCCAGGCCCCCTGTGTGCCTCTCGAGTTTTCCTTTTGTAAACTCGTGAGTGCCCTTTATACTGTTCATTCTTGTACATCTCTTTGTAATCTCGCAATTGCGCATATCAGTGATGTAATATTATTGTAATATTGATCACCTCTGGTGATAACTTTGTAATTGTACTCATACGTTGGAATGTATAATGCACCATTGCTTCCGTACTCTGATTCTTGCCTGTACTGATGCTTAGCGTATATACGTGAAGGTACTTCTGACTTGCGTATATACGTTGCAGTAATGTCTCCGTATCCGCCAGGATCGGGGCGTTACAGGTAATTTGCTTTATTTGACGGCTAGTAGGCCGGATATTATGTTTTCCGTTTGTCTTTGTGCACGTTTTCAATCTTGTCCTAAAGAATCTCACATAATTGCGGTTAAACGCATAATTAGATACCTTAAGGGCACTATTGAAATGGGTTTGTGGTATCCTAAAACCGGATTATTTGAAATGAAGAGTTTTTCGGATGCCGACTATGCGGGTTGTAGGGTAGATAGGAAGAGCACAAGTGGAACATGTCAATTCTTAGGTAATTGTCTTGTATCTTGGTCTTCCAAAAAGCAAAATTCGGTAGCCCTATCAACCGCCGAGGCGGAGTATGTTGCAGCCGGAGCTTGTTGTGCACAAGTTCTTTGGATGAAACATACTCTCCTTGACTATGATTTACACTTTGATCATGTTAAAATATTTTGTGATAATACTAGTACTATTCACATGACAAAGAATGCAAATCAACATAGTAAAACCAAATACATTGACATTAGGTATCACTTTCTTAGAGATCATTATGAGAAAGGTGATATTGATATTGATTATGTTTCTACCGATTTTCAACTTGCCGATATTTTTACTAAACCTTTAGACTATGCTAGATTTTCATTTATTTGTGGTGAGTTGAATGTTTGTATTATGGATTCTTAAAATTAAAAATTGTTTTTCAATTGTTTTGTTTTAACCCTTTTTGATGTATGACAAAAAGGGGGAGAATAAGTTTGTTGATATTTGGAAAATAAGTGTTTAAGTTTAACCTTTTAAGTTTGATACTATTTGAGTTTCATTTCATGAAGAAAAAGGAAGTTTGTGTTTATTTAAGTTTTTTTGACAAAAACTATTGTGTTTGTTAAATGCTTTATGTATGCTTACATAGCTTTTCATATTCATGATAAATACATAGCATTGTTTGAGGGGGAGCTTTCCAAGCTTTTCCTCCTTTATTTGTTTCAATAACTTATATGTTTTGTCATCATCAAAAAGGGGGAGATTGTTGGCCCAAGGTTACAATCACCCTTGTTTAGTGTATTTTGATGATTACAAAACATATTAGTTATTTGTACTAATAACATTTGTTGTTTAAGTGTGTTTTCAGATTTCTATTCATACTAGAAGTCTTCTCTCACAAATACAAGGTTTTGGACTCAAGTCAACTCCAATTGGGCTCAAGATGCAAAATTGAAGATCAAGTGAAGATAGCCCATCTTGAAGCATAGCCTTGAAGTCTTTTAGAAGTTTGTAAGTTTAGAATGTTAAAGTTTGAATATAGGAAATTTGGCTCTAGGATTTGCACACACACTTGTTTCATGCATTTCCTATGTTTTGAAAATGGTTATTTCTAAGTTTTATGCCTTAGTTTATATATACATGTACCAAAACTTTATATCCTGAAAAACTTGTTTAAAACATGTGTATAAACTATTTTCTGCATAATACTTAGCTATTGGTATTATTAAAATATTTTTACAAAAATTCCATCTTCAAAACAGCCCAGTTTTTCAGTTTCAGGCAACATCGGTCGACCGGACCGGTCGACCGACGGAGAGCAGATTGCTCTCGGGTTATTTTGGTCGACCGGACCGGTCGACCGGAAGAAGGAAACTGTGTTTCATCCTTTTGGGTCGGTCGACCGGACCGGTCGACCGAGAGCCAACGGCTCTTTCCAGCAGGGCTGGCGGTCGACCGGACCGGTCGACCGCCAAGCCTGCAACAAGGCAACGGCTCTTTCCTCTTTGGGCAGTTCTGAAAAATCTGTTTCTTTTTCAGCTTTAACAGATTTTTGGAGATTTGTTGGGGAGCTTTTTCAGAGAAAATAAGACAAAAAGAAATTGTTTTTAACCTATTTTTAAGCCTATAAATAGAGGAGAAGTCTCTCTTGCATATCACTTAGAAAAATCCTCAAGTTTGTATTGTTTTCAAAAGAGAAAAGAAAAGAGTTTTAAGCTTCCATTCAAATTCTTTTTGAGCTAGTTTTTCAGTTGTGTTTGATTACTAATATCACTCTACAACTGAAGTTTTCTCACCACACTTCATAGAGCCAAAAATCCTATACTCATTCTATAGTGAAGTTGTAATTGAAGTGAGAGTGTTTGTAAAAGAGTTTGAGAAAAGTGTAGTGATCTTGTTGTGATCACTTGGTTCTTGTAATCCTTTCCTTGTGGAGCAACCTCTTCGGTAGAGGTCCTTTGTACTTGGTGGAGCTCGGTGCTCGGTCTTCGGTAGACCAAATTGTAAAGGCATCCTCGGTGGATAGTGGAAACCCTTCACGGAGGTGAAGGCGGGGACTAGAGTAAGTGTGCTCGAACCTCGAAACAAATCATCTTGTTTGCGATTGCCTTTGCGTTATTCTTGCTTTCAATTTCTCTTGCTTTATATTGTCTTGAATTATTTGCTTGAGAACTAACTCTTTACTTGTGCAATCTTGTCTTGTTCACTTTACTTGCTATATTGCTTGTGTGTATTTCATCATAGCATTTCATCCTTTACTTGTTCGATCATATCTCATACAACACGGTTGCATTGCGCACCTCTAACCCATATCTAGGGGAATTGGGAGGAAGGAGTTCAGAACCTCGCAAGGGGTATTCGGCTCTTAGTCGTGTTTTGAGAGATCATTGCATCACTCATTTTATTAAAGTTTAAAAAGATCATTAGATTAGCATTCACACCTATTCACCCCCCCTCTAGGTGTTTTTCAGTGGAAATTCTTCATAGTGTTGAAGGCGGGAACGTTAAGCAAGAGTGCTCAAACCTCGAAACAATTCTCCCGTGTTTGCGATTGCTCATCTTTCTCACTTGTGTTTATATATCTTTCATGCTTATATTGTTCATCTTTTTATATGCTTGATATACTTGTACTTAATTGATATATACTTGGAATTATTTTCTCACACTTATATTCAATCAAGAGAGCTATAGTGACACCTCAACTCTTAATCTAGAGGAATCTAGATGAGATAGTCCAGAGCCCTTCCCCGGGAATTCAGCTAAACTCTTGTGTTATACTTTGTGTGTTAACTTAATAGTTTTAGTTTGCTTATATAGTTTTTAATTCTGCATCATTTGCATTAGATTAGCTAGTACACCTATTCATACTCCCTCAGTTGTATTTCATATTATCCATCTTGCTTCATCAAGTCAATGAGTTGTCCCAATTTGTGGAGATGTTCTCATCGTAGCTTGGCTAGGTGGCCTTCTTGGATCATTGGCTCCCAATAGGAATGGAACTTAGGAATTTAAAATTCACAATTTAGATATGCATAATAAGAATGTTAGGTTCATTAAATCATCAAAGCCATGGTTGGCTAGCATGAAATAGGAAGCTAGTACAAAAAGTGTTAGCATACTATGGTGATCACATCATCATGTTCAATTAAGGCTCTTGTTATAGTACCAAGGCTCTAAATGAGGCACACATGAATCATATGGAGGGAGTAACAAAACCTTCACAAGATTAAAAACAACACTCATCTTCATTGGGAATTAAAAAGATTTGTTATGCACAAGATTAGAAATTTTAAACATTCAATGAGTATATAAGTTAGCATCACCCAAGAGTTAGTAGTTTGTAGTGTTAGAGATTAGTTAGTCATGTTAGGAGATTAGTTATCCATGAAAAAGTAAAGCAAGGAAGAAGACATAGTAAAATAAAGTGCAAGAAAATGAAAAGGTTGAAAGTAAATAGCAAGAAATTAAAAGAGAAAGAAAATTAGAGGAAGAAGAACATGAGCTTTGTATTTGATTGTCACTTTTCAATTTTAGAAACCTCGCTCTTACCTTCTCTCTCTTTTCTAGATCTAAAAAGAAAAATGAAAATTTACAAGAGAAAACTAAGAGAAACCTAAAGAAATCCTAAGCCTTCTCCTAAAATGATGGCTATTCTCTCCTCTCCTTTTCAACAGAGGTCCTGGAGGATTTTATATAGGCACTAGGGGCTAATAGCTATCAATCGTAGCCGTAGGATCGTAGGATCAATCGCTGCATCAACGACCATAAGATTACCGCAGAAACGCGGTCAAAGCCATATTTTCGCGACAGAATCTAGGTCGTTGCGCCATCGATCGCTCTGACATTCTGTTACTGCCCTTGTGTCCAGCTGGAGCTTCTAGAACCACAGGGATATTCCCTGGTTCGTTACAGGTATCAGCTTCTTTGATTTGGGCTCTTTTAATCCCCTTTAAATCCTTGAATTAACTTGAATTTGGGCCTTCTTCTCCATTAAAGAGTGGACCTGAAATTTAAGAGAGGTAGCCGTTAAAAAGCTTATTTTTATTGATAAAATGCATGACAATGTGATTAAAAATTATGCAAAATGGAACACTAATCACACCCCCATACCTAGCTTTTGCTCGTCCTCGAGCAAAATAAGCAAAGAAAAGAAAAAAAATCATAACTGCATTATTACGCCACTTCCGTAGGTGACACAATTGCACTGAACATGTGCAACAAGTCGTTAAACCTCTAGGTTACCCTAGAGGAGGAGTGTTGTCCCTGAGGTTTTTCAGCGGATTACACCCACAAAATTCAAAGAAAAAGAAAATGTTAGTGATTTTTCAAAAAGGAAAAGAAAGAAAGTTTATGATCGATATTTGCAAGAATTTAAGTGATCTTTCGGTTTTAAGTTACTTCAAACTTTTTCTTCTTATTGTTGGCCCAGAGGCCTTCCACTCTAGTTTTGATGATGATTAACTCATGTAGTTATGTTTACTAATAATCTTGTGATTTTAGTTTCAGATCATTAATCAAGATATTAGTTGGTGATTAGCTTCAACAAGATGGTTTGGAAGCTTTCACATTGTAACACCCCGCTCCCAGAATACGTACTTAGTTGCGTATTCAGATTTTTCGATCGTATTTTTCGATTTGCTTCCTGTATTTGTTTTGTATTATAAATTATTTATATGATCGTTTTGTCTTGGATCTGGATTCGTGAACTCGGAGTCAGCCCTACTCTGAACCGGAGGACCGATCCTAGAGTATTACTCGATTTGGACTTCCTGGTATTCCGATTTGATCAATTTTAGTTTTAAACATCATTTTCCAATATTTCAGATTTTCTATGATTTTTTAGAATTTTCCTGAATTAAGTTGTAAATCTTCAAAACCGGTGTCGACCAGTGCCGCTGACCGATTCTCGGATTTTTAATTTACAAACGGACTTGAAATTCAAAAAACAGCTTTCCTGTAACTTCTTAAAATCATATTTGCTATCTAAATACTTTTTCTGAGAATTTTCTAAATTTATCAAAATCCGGCCGACCCGGTGTAGACCGGTTTTAACAGTTGACTTCAGGATTTTTATTATGAAAATGAGATTGAATTTATGAAAACCGATTTCACCAAAAATCTTTATATAATATTTATTATTTTTGAGAATTTTTGGGAAACTTTCCAAGCTACCTTATTTTTTAGACTTCTCCGGAGTTTTCGGTGTTTTCCCAGATACCAGAATAGTATCCAGATATTTTCCACTTTTCTCTCTCCTCGCTAGACGCGAGTTTCACCAACCTGGATTCATCATTAAATGCAGAGATCCTCTCCATACTGCATTTAATGCATTTCAGATCAACTCCAATCAAGTCAAATCTGACCTTTGTCCTTTCTGTAAACGCAGTATTCGCGTTTTTCCCAAACGCGAGTTTTCATCCTCGCGTCTGGGCAATTGCCAGATGCGAGTCTTTGTTGGATGGAGACGCAGCCCATTCCCTTTGAATGAAACGCATGTTTCATTTAATATGAATCCCAATGGCAACATTATTATAATATTTTCCTACCCTTTATAAATACCCCCACTCCTTCTCTCTCTTTCACTTTTTCTCTTCTTCCTTCTCCATTTCCTGCAAATGAAACCAGCAGCCAAGAGCTCTTGCTCCCTCCTTTGGCCACCCATTCTCCACCACTTTCCCCTCCATTTTCACCACCAACTCTTCCATCTTTTTCTCCTTCATCTCCTCCTCCATTCCAACAACAACAACAACCACAACACCATCTTCACCACCTTCTTCTTCCTCTTCTTTTCCACCAAATAACCCATTTCCACCACCACCTTCTCCACCATCTCCACCACCATGTATTCCACCTTGGCCACCACGAACCACACCATCTTCTTCTCCTCGTCATTCTCTTTCCAACGGACCTACTCTTCGCTCGCCGAAACCCTTTTTGCAAAACTCCAATCTTTCATTTTGTGCTAGACTTGCACTCCATTCTTGACTTGGGTGTGGAGCTTTGGCCACCTTTTTCGGCCATCTCCGGCCACCTCCGGCCACCTCCGGCCGCCGCCGACGACCACCGGCCATGGCCGGGCTACCGCCCCTTCCCTTCTCTTCTTTCCTTTTCTTCTTTCTTTATTTTCCTTCTTTCTTTCTTTCCTTTCTTTTTCATTTCCTTTCCTTTGACCCCAAAACCTGCGTCTCCTCTCCCTCATTCCTTGTGCCCCCCTCTCTCCCTTTCCTGCGTCTCTCTCTTTCTCTGTTCCCGCGTCTATCTCCCCCTTATTTTTCTATCTCTCTATTTTCCCTGTTGTGAAATTGCTGACGCGGATCTCACCCCCGCGTCCAAACAATCCCTTAACGCAATCTTCGCGTTCTTGACATTTGTATAACGCGGCCTTCGCGTTCCTGTATTGACGCGGCGCGGAGCTCATGTCCGCGTCTGTGTCCTCGTGTCAACACGACGCGGAGCTCATGCCCGCGTCTGTGTTCTTCTTGTGCTAACGCGACGCGGAACTCACGACCGCGTCTGCGTTCTTCTTGTGTTATAATTTGAACGCGGGTCTCGAACCCCGCGTTTGTGGCATCTACGCGACGCGACTCCCGCGTCTGCGACCCCCGCGTCTCACTCTCAAAGCCGCGTCCCCCTGTGCGCAATCTCTCTCCCTGTACTCTCTCTCTTTCTCTCTCTCTCTCTCTCTCATGGGCTTCTTTCTCTAGCTCTCACTTTCTCTCTCCTCTCTCTCATTCTCTTTCTCTCTCTTGATTTTCTCCTCTCTCTATCACTTTCTTTCTAACGCATTGACGCGTTGATTTTCTGAATTCCAGAGATCAGGGATTTCACCGTGTTTTTCAAGGATTTAGGCGAGTGTCCTCGCCTCCATTCGATTTTTCCCTTTTATCGGATCGACTCATATTGGCATTATGTATCACTTAACATGTTACTACTTGATGTATGTTCCTGCTATGTTATCTCTTATCACTTGTCACTTGTTATAACATGACTTTCCACATGTCTAATATCACCTCCAAGGCATATAACACATGACACCTGATATGCTGCTACTTGACACTTGTTCCTTGTTATGACATGACTTATTACCTGTCACCGGCCAGATCACTTGTCATTGTCATGATTAAAACCTGATACCTGTTATGATTAACTCTCAACCCATGATTATCACATTTCGGGAATGTAGTACTTGATCTCTTGACATGAACTCCCGTTATGCCTGTTATGTACTCCTGTTATGACCTGTTATGATCCTACACATTTCCGTAATCTGATAATTATGTTAATAAGCCATAAAAAGGACAACTTGCACCCGGTTTGGGGAAAACTGATGGGCCCTGATTAATCATGTTTATGGTGGTCTTATCGAGCCGCGCGTGGCCACATACTTGAGGGATCACCTGGCGGCCACTAGGGATTCCGTGGGGTGTGTTGGCACCCCTACTCCTGTTTATTCCTGCTGGGTGTGCACACGCCCTAGGCCTATTTCTATGGGATCTGCGATACTCTATTCCTGTTCGGGCGTAAATAAGTCCCGGTACCTAGCGGTACGTTCCGGCTCAGCACCGGATACTCCTGAACCGTTGTCCCGGGCATGTACGGGGCCCATCCGAAACATGATTCATCGCACTTCATCAGTTTCCAAATAACTTGCTCTATAAGTTGTGAGTGGAAGTATGTGGAATGGGACGCATACTGAAGCCTACAACTTAGACGGCCCCAATTATAATAAGATGCTAATATACCTTTGTAGTGTTGTTTTGTAACTCGGTTGTATGCGTTTGGATTACGGTGACATGAGATAAAGGTATATAAATGAGGGTTTCCTTGTTTGGATTATTTCTTCGATGTACTAGTCTCATGATGCCGTGACTTAAGCTTATGCAATCAGTTTTACTCGTAATCGGATTTATTCGGCTTTATTCGGTTTTATCGGTTCCATGTTATACTTGCTCACATTCTGTTTTACTACCTGTGTTCTATACCACCAGTTTTCTGCTCTTGTCGTATTATACCATGTGTTTGCTTATCTATGCTCGCCACTTGGCTTTCGCATCACCACTCGCTGGGGAGTTCTGACTCCTCTGGATCCTCATGTCCAGGTTTTGGAGATTGGAGCGTGTGGATTCTCCCAGTTGCTGATCAGAGTGGCGCAGCGGTAGCGTGGATCTCCAGCAGACCGTTCAGAGCCCCATTCTTCCAGGCCCCTTGTTTGGCTCTAGAGTTTCCCTGTTTTAACTCTGTGTCTCCTTTTGTACTTTCATACATGTACACATCCTTTGTATTCTCGCAATTGCGCCATATTGGTGATGTAATATTATTGTAATATTGGATCACTTCCTGTGATAACTTTGTAATTGTACTCATGTGTTGGAATGTATAAAGCACCACGTGCTTCCGTACTCTGATTCTTGCCTGTACTGATGCTTAGCGTATATACGTGAGGGTATTTCTGACCTGCGTATATACGTCGCAGTAACGTCTCCGTACCCGCCGGGATCGGGGCGTCACACACATGGTGATTCCAGAGCCCAAGCATCAAGATCATACATAGCACTCGCTCGGTGGATCACGGAGTTTTGGACCAAGCCGACTTGAAGATGGAAGATCGTCAAGAAGACTTAGGTATCCATAGTTTAGTGTGTTTTAGATCCATGTGTAAAGATTAGATAGTTGATATGCTCAAGTTCACAATACAGACACGTTTTATGTTTTGAATATTGGTTTTCAGTTTTTGGTTTAACCGATATTTGTTTTCATGAATAGTAGATCAAAATGAGTTTAAATGGTTTATGTATAGTAGATTCATTCTATATACATGCATGCTTAATTTCCTAGACAAACTTATTTTAACTTACCTATTCATGTGGTTTAGTGTTTTGTATTTTTAACAAAACATATTTTTGGTATTAAAGACAAAACAATGATATATATATGTTTCATGTATATTGGACCTATGTCCATATGCAACATGCTTTATAATGTTTAAGTATCATGTTTTTGTATTTAAATGAGTTTTAGGAAAAATCAGATTTCCTATTGAAAAAATCCAAGTTTGGTAAAATACAGTTTTTAATTTTTGATAAAATTTATAAGACACAAAAATAGTTCAAAATGTTTGATATTTGTGATGAAATTTTTATCACATGTTTATATATCAATGAAAAATGATAAAATTATTTTTATGGCATTTTAGAAGATTTATGAGATTTATTAGAATATTTTTAAACCAGTTTTTCTGACCCAAATTGCTGCCTGCCAGGCTCTGACGGTTGACCGGCCCGGTCGACCGGATTCCAGAGTCGATCGACCGGTCGGTCGACCGATGTGCACAGACTTGTGCACGTTGGCCAGGCACAGGGCACGGTCGACCGGACGGTCGACCAGCCAGAGAGGTTTGCTCTCTGTTTTTGGCGGTCGATCGGGTTCCTCCAACGGTCAAAAATATGACCGTTGGCGGTCGACCGCCAGCCGCGCTGACTGACAAATTCAGCCAACGGCTAGTTTTTGGATTGGGGGTATATAAACGCCATTCCTTTGAGATTTTGAAAAAGATTTTTAACAAGAAAAATTCCTACTTTCTGAGGTGTTTTTACAAGTTTTAAAAAGTGTTTTAGAGCTTAAAAAGATCTATCTTTATTTTGTTTTAGGGTTTTGGAAAAATCAAAGAAAAAAAAATTTGGGAGATTTGTTTTGTTCTTCATTTCTATCTTTTACCAAGAGTTTTTCCAAGTATTTTTCTTTGAGTTTTTGTTTTCCAAACTCTGATTTTTCCACACTTGAGCTATCTTCTATCCTATTCTATTAGGATCATTATTTGTGGGAAAAAGAAATTGGTTTGTGGTTGAGACACACCACTTATTGTACCCTCCTTGTTTTATTGTATCCCTCTTTGGTAGAGGTGGAATTGGTTTGGTGTTTGCTCCCTCTTTGGTAGAGGTTGAGATTGTTGGTTTACTCCCTCTGAGGTGGAGTTGGTGTTGGTTTGTATCCCTCTTCGGTAGAGGTGATTTGTGGTTGTTTGGCTAAGGGTCTATCCCTTTTTGTGAGGTTGATTGTGTTTGTATTGCCTCGGTGGCATTGTAAGGTTGAGAGAGGTGTTCGGTACTCCTAGTGGATTAGAAATCCTTTTCGGTGAAGGCGGGGACGTAGAGCTAGGTGCTCGAACCTCGGAACATATCTTTGTGTTTGCGTTTGATCCATTGTCTCTTAACCCTCTCTCTTATTTGTGTTGTGCATCATTCACATCATTCATATCATATTTGCTTGTGTTGTGCCTTACATTATTTCTTATTGCTTATCATCTTTATATGCTTGGCTTGTGTTTGTGTGCCTCACTTGTACATAACCACGAGAGCTTCATATAGCACCTCAACTCTTATTTAGAGGAATCAAGAGGAGTTAGTCCAGAGCCCTTCACGGAAAATTCGGCTACACTCGTTGGTTGTACTAAGTGTTGTTGCAAATTAGTTTATAATTCCGCATTTAGTTTTTAGATTAGCCATATCACCTATTCACCCCCCTCTGGGTGATTTCAATTGGTATCAGAGCCTACGCTCCTGATATTAGGTTTAACCACCTAGGAGTGAGATCTTGGTTTGCTAATCTTTCATTTGCATTTTGCACACGTATATTTGTTTGCACACACTCATGGATTGCTTGTCACCTCCCATGTTCGATGTGTCCAACATTGACATATGGAAATTTATGATGTCCATGTACTTGAAAACCCTAGGATTGCATGTTTTCCTTGCCGTTACCAAGAAATGTTATCTTGGTGACCGCAAGCATATAGAGGCCAATACACTTGCCCTTGAGGCTATTAGAAGCACGCTAAATAACGATTATCTTATGCTTGTTTCTAATCTTGATTCCGCTTTTGTAGTGTGGAACAAGTTGACCACCTCCACCTCCAAGCTTCTATTGCCAATCCAACAAGAGGAGGAATCTAGTGGAGAATCCGAGTCACAATGCTTTATGGTCTAAGGGAATGACTCCCTTGAGGTACATTCGAAATCCCAACTAGATTGTAATGATGCTAGTTCTTCATGTGATGATTATATGGATCCAATGCTTTGAATGAAGAACTTTCTATAGTTTGTGAAAAATTAATAGAAAAATATAATTTGTTGAAAAAGAAAAGTCTAGGATTTAACAATAAAAATAAAAATTCGCTTTCTAGACTTGACATGGTTTTGTAAGAGAAAGAGGAGATTTCTAATGAGAGGGATTCATTGAAATCTCAACTTGATCTTGCACTTAAAGAAAATGAATTTTTAAAATCTAAAAATGATTGTGAAATAATTTTGAAGAAAAATGAAAAATTGTCTTCAAAAGTTGATTTTGTTTTAAAGAGAATGTTGCTTTGAAAAATAAAATAATTTCTATTTCAAATGAATTAGATGTTTGTTTAAAGAAAAATATTTCTTTAAAAAATAATATTGATACACATGTTTGCCATGCTAGGATAGCTTCACCTAGCACACCCATTGCATGCCACACTTCTTCTTTAATTAACAATGATATATCCATGCTTAAGAAGAGTGTTGATTGTTTGGGCTCCACTTTGAGCCAATGTGTTGTGGGTCATACACGTTTGGAATCATTGTTTCGAAAGAAACAAGTTCCATCTTTGCATGCACACCAATCACGGCATACACATGCTTCTCACGGTCACCACCATCACATGTATGCTCATGTGTACACTTGTACACATTGTGGACGTAAGGGCCACCTTGCTAAATTTTGTTTTGATCGTATACATGATTGTAATTTAGCAAATAAATTTGTTTGGGTTAGAAAAGGTACTAACCCCCATGGACCCAAAAGAGTGTGGGTATCAAAGACCACCCCTATTGTATTTGATGTAGGTGTGGGCCCTCGCATGACGTGAGAGTAGCGGTACCTTGAGGTGGATGCGTTCCGAGCCTTAAAGTTAATTATGTGGATGCATCACTTTCAAGGAATGTTTGGTGGGAAGACCACCTTGGTTTGGAGAACTAGAGAGGTGCCTTCATCGGTTTTGGTATCGATCTCTAACTCCCGTTTATTATTTATATGTTTTCATGTTCATTGTTTATAGCATGTTTTGATGTTTATAGATTATTATGAAAATGCCATGATTATTTGATCATTGACATGCATGTATAGCCTTTGAGACACCCATGTTTAATATGGATCATTATTTTTGTGTTCTCGCATATGTTTAGCTATCATGTTTATCATAGTTCTAATAATATGTGGATTTACATAATGATCGTTTTTATGTTTATCATGTCAATTTATGCCTTGTTTTATGCTTCATTCTTGAATATATGTTTAAATGTTAGTTTTCATTAAGACTAGGATTTATACTTGTACATAGAGTGGGACACAAATAGATCTTTATATGTTTGTGCTTAAACACTTATTTGTACCCATTAGATGTGCTAGTATAGTCTAGTTTTGATGATTCATGCATTTTAACTTGTATTCTTATTTTTATACATGTTTTATGATTCATGTGTTTTACTTCATGTATATGTTCATCTTGTTAAAACTATTGTCTATACATATACATCCTTTGAGCCACGTGCCTTCATGCATATATTTTGTGGACTCGTTGTGTTTTGGATATGTATATATACTTTAGTTTGTATAAGACATACATATGCCTTGAAGTATAAATTTGTTTTTAATGAAATTTAGTTTTTCATGTTTTCATGTTTAAAGGAATGTCACATGAGCTTAATTGAGTGTTTTCATGATGCCATGTTTCACATAATACGTGTACACTCACCTCCTTTAATGTTTCTCATGATTATGTTTTCATGAGTATAATATGTGCTTCATTGATTTCGAGTGTTTAGTGTCATGTGATTTACATGTATTTCATGAAAAATAATTTTGTTTTATTTCTTGCTTGAAGGATTACGTACTAGTTTAAAAGTTTTTCATTTAACTAGTTGTGGGATACTTCGTAAGATATGAGATATACATTTGATATTATTGTTATTTCAATTGGTATCATTGGATTCTTTCAATTGGTATCAATATTGACATTTTTGTATACTCATATATTTGTATGTATGTATGCTTTCATTTCATAAAGTATCAATTTCGATTGGTATATAATTTTCATACATATATATATGTTTATGCTAAAGCTTGAATTTTTAATGAATATCATATTTCAATTGATTAGTTTTTCAATTGGTATGCTAATACAAGCTTATGCATAATTTCAATTGGTATTTCATAAAGGGGGAGAAAACTTGCATTTCTTATTTCAATTGGTATTTTGTTTACCTTTGATTTTCACTCCCTTACTTTATGATAGAAAATGTTTTTAAAACAATTGTAGAATATTATAATTTTAATTGGTATCAAGATGCTTTTGCTTCTTAAATTTGGTATCAATGTTTTTATGTTTCATTTCAATTGGTATCAAGATGTGCTACTTTGACATATATTTAATTGATATCTTAATTCATAGTCACCCCTTACTCACATCTTTTTTGTTTTAGATAAAAAAGGGGGAGAAAATTTATTGATTTGTTTTTACTTTAACCCTTTGTTGATGATTGACAAAAAGGGGGAGAAGTATTTGAGTTTATATGCATGTTTTACATGTTTTTATATGCATATTTTGTTTATCTAAAAAATTGATAGCATTGTTTGTATTGATTAATTGGTATCAAGAGCATGCCTTGACAATTTATTTTCAATTTCAATTGGTATCAGAGCATGTTAATTTATTTGTTTTATTTAATTGATATCAAGAGCATGTTTTGAAGATTTATTTGTTTTATGCATAATTGATGCATATTCATGTTTAGTATTTATTGCATATATTTATTGTTTAATGCTATGCATGAGTTAAGGGGGAGCTTCTTTGAAGCTTAACTTTAATCCATGCATATATAACTCCATGAGTTTTGTCATTATCAAAAAGGGGGAGATTGTTGGCCCAGAGGCCTTCCACTCTAGTTTTGATGATGACTAACTCATGTAGTTATGTTTACTAATAATCTTATGATTTTAGTTTTAGACCATTAATCAAGGTATTAGTTGGTGATTAGCTTCAACAAGATGGTTTGGAAGCTTTCACATGGTGATTCCAGAGCCCGAGCATCAAGATCATACATAGCACTCGCTCGGTGGATCACGGAGTTTTGGACCAAGCCGACTTGAAGATGGAAGATTGTCAAGAAGACTTAAGTATCCATAGTTTAGTGTGTTTTAGATCCATGTGTAAAGATTAAATAGTTGATATGCTCAAGTTCACAGTACACACACGTTTTATGTTTTGAATATTGGCTTTCGGTTTTTGGTTTAACCGATATTTGTTTTCATGAATAGTAGATCAAAACGAGTTTAAATGGTTTATGTATAGTAGATTCATTCTATATACATGCATGCTTAATTTCCTAGACAAACTTATTTTGACTTACCTATTCATGTGATTTAGTGTTTTGTATTTTTAACAAAACATATTTTTGGTATTAAAGACAAAACAATGATATATATATATATATATATATATATATATATATATATATATATATATATGTTTCATGTATATTGGACCTATGTCCATATGCAACATGCTTTATAATGTTTAAGTATCATGTTTTTGTATTTAAATGAGTTTTAGGAAAAATCAGATTTCCTATTGAAAAAATCCAAGTTTGGTAAAATACAGTTTTTGGTTTTTAATAAAATTTATAAGACACAAAATAGTTCAAAATGTTTGATATTTGTGATGAAATTTTTATCACATGTTTATATATCAATGAAAAATGATAAAATTATTTTTATGGCATTTTAGAAGATTTATGGGATTTATTAGAATATTTTTAAACCAGTTTTTCTGACCCAAATTGCTGCCTGCCAGGCTCTGGCGGTCGACCGGCCCGGTCGACCGACGTGCACAGACTTGTGCACGTTTGCCAGGCACAGGGCACGGTCGACCGAACGATCGACCGGCCAGAGAGGTTTGCTCTCTGTTTTTGGGCGGTCGACCGAGCGGTCGACCGGGTTCCTCCAACGGTCAAAAATATGACCGTTGGCGGTCGACCGGGCGGTCGACCGCCAGCCGCGCTGGCTGACAAATTCAGCCAACGGCTAGTTTCTGGATTGGGGGTATATAAACCCCATTCCTTTGAGATTTTGAAAAAGATTTTTAACAAGAAAAATTCTTACTTTCTGAAGTGTTTTTACAAGTTTTAAAAAGTGTTTTAGAGCTTAAAAAGATCTATCTTTATTTTGTTTTAGGGTTTTGGAAAAATCAAAGAAAAAAAAATTTGGGAGATTTATTTTGTTCTTCATTTCTATCTTTTACCAAGAGTTTTCCCAAGTATTTTTCTTTGAGTTTTTATTTTCCAAACTCTGGTTTTTCCACACTTGAGCTATCTTCTATCATATTCTATTAGGATCATTATTTGTGGGAAAAAAAAATTGGTTTGTGGTTGAGACACACCACTTGTTGTACCCTCCTTGTTTTGTTGTATCCCTCTTTGGTAGAGGTGGAATTGGGTTGGTGTTTGCTCTCTCTTTGGTAGAGGTTGAGATTGTTGGTTTGCTCCCTCTTGGTGAGGTGGAGTTGGTGTTGGTTTGTATCCCTCTTCGGTAGAGGTGATTTGTGGTTGTTTGGCTAAGGGTCTATCCCTCTTTGTGAGGTGGATTGTGTTTGTATTGCCTCGGTGACATTGTAAGGTTGAGAAAGGAGTTCGGTACTCCTAGTGGATTAGAAATCCTTCTCGGTGAAGGCGGGGACGTAGAGCTAGGGGCTCGAACCTCGGAACATATCTTTGTGTTTGCGTTTGATCCATTGTCTCTTAACCCTCTCTCTTTATTTGTGTTGTGCATCATTCACATCATTCATATCATATTTGCTTGTGTTGTGCCTTGCATTATTTCTTATTGCTTATCATCTTTATATGCTTGGCTTGTGTTTGTGTGCCTCACTTGTACTTAACCACGAGAGCTTCATATAGCACCTCAACTCTTATTTAGAGGAATCAAGAGGAGTTAGTCCAGAGCCCTTCACAGGGAATTCGGCTACACTCGTTGGTTGTACTAAGTGTTGTTGCAAATTAGTTTATAATTTCGCATTTAGTTTTTAGATTAGCCATATCACCTATTCACCCCCCCTCTAGGTGATATCACTTATTATAAGTCTCCATTTGAAGTTTTATTTTCAACTTAGGTTAAGTTTCAAAAATAGAGAGAGCACCAGATTTTGTATCAAGCCTAATATATATACATTTATATGTATGAGAAATTGTTCTTAAACTATGATACATTTATTTATATTTTATTATATATATATATGTATATATGTATTTACACTTATTTATTTCCTTAGCATCATTAGGTTTTCTAATTTACCCATGTAGCGAGCTTTTTACCGATGACTCCAAGACCAAATGATCTTAGAGCACCAGATGAGGATACATCCCTAAGGTTCAAGGGCTCGAATAAACCAGGCCATGAATGGTAAGGACTCTACCACCTTTAGGCGTGACTGGTCTTGCTTCTTAAGGCACAACTAAGCAGCTTAATTGGTGATCAAGTGTTTATTAATTTCTAACACATATTTTTTTCTTTTTTTATTTTATATGTATAAATAAAGGTACCAAGTCTTTGATTAATCCCTCAACATGTAAATGTATATAATGCTTAGGAAAAATTTAAATCTAATTATCTTTCTATTCTTTTCTTTCTTAACCTAAAGATCCAACAATTCTTCTTATTTTAACTTATATCAAGAAATTCTAGTTTAGAATTTCCCTCATTCCTACGATCAAGTCAATTCTTTTAAAACTGGATCACAAAAATTTTTTAATTATTTTTTATATAAGAAAATCAAAATCTAAGAAAATCTAAAAAAAATCAAAATCTAAGTTAGTTTTAAAAATTTAAAATCCTAAATAATAAAAAATCCTAAAAAAAATGAAAAATCTATGTTAGTATCCACCCTCTCATACCTATCTCATGCATTGTCCCCAATGTATGCAAATAAAATACACGCATGAAATAAGGTAATGAAAGGATATCACCCTCTCCTACGGCTCGGACCAACTGTGGTGCTTGGATCGGCCGACTGCAACATCTGCAAACCCTCCTCAATACAGTCCAGACGAGTGGTCTGCTCCTCCATCTGCTTCCTTAACCTGATCTATCCCTTAAAAATTTTCTTCATGCCTTTCCATATGGAAGACATGAAGGCTCTAGAATCAGTAGGCAGGGGCTGCTGCCAAAAAACAGGCTCATTATCCTCCTCCAAGAGTTCCTCGGAAGAGGACTCTGCTTAGGCATCTTCAGGTTGGACACTAGGGGTCCAAACAGTATGTAGACAACTATTATATGCACTCGTTGCCTGTTCTGGTGCAACAAATACTCGGTCATATGAGTCAAAGTCATTGTTTGGTAAGAAATTCTTACACAGACGAGTCACTAATACAAGATGTGAATATTTGGCACCTCTTGTTCGTGTGGAGTTGGTGATAAGACACTTAAATATGATCGTGTTTATACAAACTGTGTACTGCCTGGTCATTAAATCATAGATAATCTGCAGTACTGGCCTATTAAAAGAAGTGGTGTGGTCAAGGCCAAAGATATTGCGTTGGATCCAGTGTCCAACACAATGTACGTTTCTAAAAGTGGTATTGGCTTTGAGCCCACGGTGTTGTTCAATGCAACGAGCACCCATGATAGTCATGTATTCAATCAAAGGAAGGGGTCACTGTGATGTGGGTTGCTGGGGACTTGCATGTAGTTCTCTAACATATCAGTGGTGACAATGATGTCCCTAGTCTCCAGATGCACAGTAAATTGATGGGTCTCAAAATCAATAGTGGCTTGGTCAAGATTAGAATAGAAAAGCTTAACAAGCTCAGGGCAATAGTAAGCTTCATATTCAGAGTTATCATATACCAAAGTAAATCAATTCCATTCTCTAATCTTATCAAGAAATACATTGCCATATCCATTGACATTACTAAGGATCCTAGAAAAAAAAAAATTTCAGCAAAAATAGTAGGTGTCATGAATTAAAATTCAGAGAAAAGAGAGAAATTCATAAACCTCTCCCAGAATACGTGGGGGGAAACAAAGATTGAATTGCACAGAGCAATCCACACGGAGATCAACAAAGCGTGCTGTAGATCTGAGAGCTACAGAAGAAATCGACCACTGGAAAATTTTACGGCGTGCAGAACACCTCAGAATGGCCATAGTTCCGCGGCTATGGCAGAGAAAATGCGACAGAAACAGGGTGGCAGTGGCAGGGATTTTTTTTGGTGACGGCGCGCTCGTCTCCCCTCTTCAGATCTGTTCTCAGAGTTAGGTTAAGGAACGGGAGCGGGGTTGGAGAGAATTTATAGAGGCCTAAGAAGGGTGTGTTCTTTTTTTTATCCTTAGGTAAAAACATAAATTAATTACATAGGGTTTATTTCTAAATTTTATTGGTTAAAATGGGTATATATACAGGAGAGAATACCTAGGTGTCATTTAGCACTTAAGTCCTATATATTATTTTTATTTTTTATTTTGTTTTCTTACTTTCTTTCTTTTTTATTTTTTTTATTATATAATAATCTTTTTATTATTATATTTTTTTATTTTACAAGACAGGTCCCAAAGGATTTACAATGAATACCAGGGAAATTTGAAGGAGAGCATGTTCACGTGTAGATTGGGTCGCAAAGACCTAGTTCAAAAGTCTCGTGTGATTCTAGCTCAGTGATGTAGAATGGTTTCAGTTTTTGACCATTGACTTTAAAATGCTACCATCCTTGAGATCAGAGATTTCAATAGCACTATGAGAAAAGTGGTGCGTAAAAGATAGGTTCCTGACCATCTGGTTTTCAGTTTATTAGGGAAGAGGTGGAGCCTGGAATTGTATAACAGAACCTTTTTCCGGGGACAAATCTTCCGATTTATAGATCGGTCATGGAAGAGTTTCATTATATATTTAGAATTCGAGCATTATCATAAGCTTCATTTCGTATCTCTTCCAGCTCAGTAATATGCAATTTTCTCAAGTTACTGGCTTTCTTTAGATTAAAATTTAGCTGTTTAATCGTCAACAACGCACGGTGCTCAAGCTCCACAGGCAAATTGCATGGTTTTCCAGATATAACTCGATATGGAGACATTCTCAGGACAGTTTTGTAGGCGGTCCGATAAGCCCATAGAGCATCAACAAGTTTGATGGACCAGTCCTTACGATTCTGTCCTATAGTCTTCTCCAATATGAGTTTAATTTGTCTATTTGTTACCTCCACTTGCCCATTTGTCTGAGAATGGTATGCCGTGGATAATTTGTGAGAAATGGAGTATTTTCGCATTAGGGCTTCAAAAGCCCGGTTGTAGAAATGACTCCCGTTATCGCTTATTATCGCACGGGAGAGTCCGAAGCGTGAAATGTTGTTTTCTCTTAAAAACTTGATGACAACTTGGTTGTCATTTGTCCTGGTTGGAACAGCTTCAGTCCATTTAGCAACATAATATACAACTACCAAAATAAATTGGTTGCCGTAAGACATTGGAAAGGGTCCCATGAATTCAATGCCCACAAGCCAAAAATTTCTACTTCTAGGATTGGTGTAAGGGGTATCATGTCTTTGCGTGTGACTCAACCCGTCATCTGACATTTTGCACAGAGTTTGCAAAAAGTGTGAGCGTCCTTGAAGAGAGTGGGCTAGTAGAAATCACTCTGAAGGACTTTCTTGGCAGTCTTTCGTGGATCAAAGTGTTAACCACAAGCCAACTCATGACAAAATAACAAAACGCTTTGATGTTCATCCTTAGGAAGACACCTTCTAATGATCTGGTCAGTGCAATATTTGAATAGATACGGTTCATCCCAAAAGAAGAACCGTATCTGTGTTAAAAAGCGGTGCTTGTCCTGATTTGACCAATTTGAAGGTGTTCAACCGGTTGCTAGGTAGTTTGTAATATCGGCATACTAGGGCTCTTTACACATCACAAAGATGTGTTCGTCAAGAAATCTTCATTGATTGGTATCATCTCTATTTGTGCATTGAGAATCCTTGAAAGGTGATCATCCATCACATTCTCAACGCTCTTTTTATCCTTTATTTCTAGGTCAAATTCTTGAAAAAGAAGTATCCAATGAATAAGCCTAGCCTTTCCATCCTTCTTTTGCATTAAATACCTGAGGGGCAGAGTGGTAGGTGAAAATCATTGTCTTAGACCCTAGTAGGTACTGGCGAAATTTCCCCAACGCAAACACAACTGCTAAAAATTCCTTTTCAATTGTTGTGTAATTGAGTTGGGCCTCGTTGACCATCCTACTAACATAATAAATCAGATGTCTATTATCAATACGTTGTCTTAGAACAGTGCTTATAACATAATCAGAGGCATCACACATAATTTCGAAGAGTCTAGTCCAATCAGGTGCCGTTATTATTGGTGCTGAGACAAGTCTTCGTTTTAGTTCATCCCAAGCTTGTAGACATTCCTTATCAAAATGGAAAGGTACATCTTTTTCTAAAAGATTAGTTGAAGGTCTAGCAATTTTGCTAAACTCTTTAATAAATCTTCTGTAAATGCCAGCGTGCCCTAAAAACGATCTAATGTCTTTTAGACATTTAGGTTCAGGGAGCTTTGCTATCACCTCCACTTTAGATTTGTCAACCTCAATCCCTCTACTTGAAATTTCGTGCCTTAGGACAATTCCTTATTTGACTATAAAATAACACTTCTCGCAGTTGAGTGTCAAGTTCTTTCCATGTATCTTTGTAAAATCAACTTCAGATGATGCAGGCATTAGTCAAAGGAATCGCCGTATATAGATAATCATTCATAAAAATCTTCAAAAATCTTTCTACCATATCCGAAAAAGACTAAGCATGCAATGTTGGAACGTTGTAGGAGTGTTGCATAAACCAAAGTGCATTCGTCAGTATGCAAACGTTCCAAATGAACAGGTGAAAGTTGTCTTTTCTTGGTCCTCGGGAGCAATTGAGATTTGATTGTATCCTGAATATCCATCTAGGAAACAATAATACTCGTGTCATGCCAATCTCTCGAGCATCTGGTCTATGAAAGGAAGAGGGAAGTGGTCTTCACATGTGGCAGCATTCAGTTTGCGATAATCAATACAAACTCGTATCTTTGTTAGAAGACGAGTCTGTAATAATTCTTTCTTATCATTTTCTACCACAGTAAAGGCTGCCTTCTTGGGCTCGACATGGACTGGACTGACCCATTGGCCATCGGATATGGGATAAATGATCCCATTGTCTGGCAACTTCACAATTTCAGTATGGACAACATCTTGCATAATTGGGTTCAGTCGATGCTGTGAATCACGTTTTGGCTTGGCCTCTTCAGTCAGGTGAATCTTATGTTGTACTATGGATGGGCTGATCCCCTTTATATCGGCCATGGTCCAACCAATGGCCTCTCTGTTTTCCCTGAACACAGCAAGAAGATCCTTTTCTTGTTGTTCTGTAAGATGAGAAGCTGTGATCACAGGGGAACTTCCTTTTCATCCAAGTACTGATACTTGAAATGACTAGAAAGAACTTTAGTTCTGCAGAAAGGGTATAATCTATCAAAGGTTGTTCTTCCTGTAAGGAAATGATTGGGATTGCGTTTGTTGCCCATTCAACTGTGGATTTAATGATCTGATCAAGATTGAAGTCATTTGACTCCAAACCGAATTCATTGTCAGACTCTTATTCTATCTCCTCTTCATGTTCACTTGTGAGTCCTTTAATCAAGTTCACTTCGAATGATTGGTCATCCAAGTCTCGAGGTTGTTTTCCCAGGTGGAAAACATTTACCTCTTTCGTCATGTCACCGAAAGTCAAACACATAGATCCATTCCTACAGTTTATGATTACATTTATAGTTACTAGGAAGGGTCGTCCTAGAATGATCGAGGTTTAAGCTTTCGGGTTTTGTATGGATTGTGTTTTTAGAACGATGAAGTTTACGGGGTAAATGAACTTCCCGACCCGTATAAGAACATCTGTAAGTTTTCCCTTGGGAATCTTTACAGAACGATCAGCCAATTGTATAGTAACTCTGGTTGGACGAAGGTCGCCTAGCCCGAGTTGTTGATGTACAAAAAAAGGGAAACAAATTGATACTGGCTCCTAGATCAAGTAGTGCCCGATTTATTGTGGTCTGTCCTATGACGCATGAAATGGTTGGACTCCTGGGTCTTTGTATTTTACAGGGATGGACCCAGTTAACAACTCACTTATGTTGGATGCTAGGAAGATCTTCTTGGGAATGTTTATTTTTCTTTTCTTGGTACACATGTCTTTTAAAAATTTTGCATATGATGGGACTTGTATGGCAACAGGAAGGGCACATTGATCTGAACTTGATTAAACATTTTCCTAATCTTTTCCATTTGAGCATTGGTCTTGCTGGTTGCTAGCCTATTAGGAAATGACAAAATAGGCTTGTAAGTTTGCTCATCTGTTTTATTCTTTTTGTTAGACTTGGAAGTGGATGGTTGTGAATTTGATGATGAAGATGGATCATTTGGAACTTGTGGTACAGTCACAGGAGAATTTAACACTGGATTGTTAGAAATTAGGTGATTAGAAACCTCGTTGTCAACTTGTTTTTCGAATCTCAAGATATGAACAGTGTTGCATTGTTTCGGAATTATGTCCTTACCTTCATTAATAGGGAAGGGGTTCTTGGGATTAGGCAATGGCTGACTAGGCAGTGTTCCTTTTTGTCTTTCATTTAGTGAGTTAGCCAATTGACCTATTTGAACCTCTAGCCTATTAATAGCTTGGTTATGATTGTTCATCATTGAGGCTTAAGTTTTGGACCAGGCTTCTATCATTCTTTCCAAATCTGACATTTTCTTATCTGGATGACTTTGTTGCTGATGTTGGTAAATGGGCTAGAAGTTGTGTTGGTAAGTTGGTTGAAAATTTAGTTGACTCTAATGAAAATTGGGTTGATGTGTTTGAGCAGTGTATTGGCGTGAAAGTTGTTGCCTTGGCTGCTCAGGACTAGACTGACTCCAAGAAAAATTTGGATGGTTCCTCCCGGGTTGTACGTCTTGAAGTAAGGATTGTAATTGGGTCTGATATAGGCTGCATTCATATTTTTAGGGAATATTTGTTGAGCTTGGTAAGTTGGACACTCCTCAAATAAGTGGGTTAGAGCATGGTAATAGGTGCAACCCGAACTGATCACTTGTGTTAGGTTAATCTGGTTGACTGAGTTGGGTTCCCTACTCTCGAGTAGTTCTAATCTCCTCATCAGTTATGTGATTTTTGTCTCAGCAGCTATAAAGACTTAATTGAAAGCATACCAGTCCTGGAAGTTGTAGGGTTAGTTTTTTCAGGACAAGACTCCCACTGAATGGTTTTCTTGGCCAAGGCTTCATATAGGTCACAACCCTAATCCTCATCTTTCTTCAAAGATTCTCCTTGACACGTAGTCTCAAGAGTGTCTTAGTCTGGTAATCTAATCTGTCATAAAGAATTTGGCACTGCCGCCACTTTTCTATTCTGTAGTGAGGACACTGGGCTAACAAATTCTTAAACCTTTCAAAATACTTTCAGAATGTTTCATTTGTTTCCTATCTATACTGCATAATGTTCTTCCTGATGAGGGCAATCTTATGGATGTGATAGAATTTCTTAAGAAAAACCTTAACAAAGTCATCCCATGACAAAATAGAACTAATAGGCAAGTTGTACAACCACTTCTTGACTAAGTCCTTAAGCGTAAAGGGAATGAACCTCAGTCTAACAACATCTTCCCTCAGTTGGGGAATTCTCATCATCAAGAAAAGAAAAGAAAAAAGAAGAGAAAAGTAAGAGATATAAAAGGGGTCGATATTTTGAGGAATGGGTGGAGGAGAAAGAAAGGGAAAAGAAAAAAGAAAAGAAAAATAAAAGAAAAAAATGGGGAAAATAGTGGAGGAGAATAAAAAGGAAAGAAAGAAAAAGAAAAAAAGAAAAAGAAAATATCTACATAAGAGCAAAAATCCAGGAAAACACCGAAAATATCTAAAATGTCAGAAAAATGGAGTAATTCGGAAAGCTCTCCAAAAATTTTCAAAAATAGTAAATATTATATTAAGGATCAATGATGAAATCGGGTTTCAGAAATTCAATTCCGTTTTCAAAATAAAAATCCTTGAATCTACCAGCGATATCGGTCGACACAAAAATCGGTCGAATTTCAATAAATTCAAAAAATTGCTAAAATGTGAATGTGATTCTAAGAAATAATGTGAAAGCATATTTTAAAAATTCAACTCTATTTATAAATTAAAAATCATGGAGTCGACCAACGATAATGGTCGACACCGATTTTGAAGATTTTATAATTTAATCTAGAAAATTTTAGAAAATCATGAAAAATCTAAAATATTGGAAAACGATGTTTGAAACTGAAACCAGTCAAATCTGAAAACCGAAAAGATCAAATCGAGCAATACACTAGGATCGGGTTCCCAGTTCAGACTAGGGCTGATTCCGACTCCACGAATCCGGATCCTGCAAAACAATCCCATAAATAATCATAAAATAAAAATAAATACGAAAAGTAAATCAAAAAATATGATCAAGAAACTGGATACGTAACTAAGTAATATTTCAGGAACAAGGTGTTACACTTTTCTTGATTGATTGGCATTTTCTTTTGTAGAAGAAGTCTATAGTATCACCTACCTCTGGTGTTGTTAGTTGGCTGATCAATGAAAAAACCCCAAAAGGATATACTTCATACTTTAGGTAAGTCTGGGGGGGTGCAAGGTTGCACAAACATAGATATAAGTAAGGATACAATACGATATATATATATATATATATATATATATATTATATATATATATATATATATATATATATATATATATATATATATATTATATATATATATATGTGTGGATACACAAAAATTAAAAAAAAAATCACTGATATGGATACATCGTGAATACAACAATTAAATAATTTTATTTATATATTCATGTATGTAATTATGATATTTTATAATTTAATCATAGTAGAGAAAACAAATGTTGAAGGACTTATGAGAAAAGTTAAAAGGGGAAACTATATGAAACCAGCGTGTTGTGGGGTGAAAATTATTTCTAGAGGAATCTGTGATCCTTTGATAACACAGATTTCTATTTCTCAATGATATCCTTGTTGGAAATAGAGAAGTATTGCTGAGGAAGTTGACATGGATCGTCGAGGGGTCGTTGAGTGATCGCCGAGAAAGTCAATGACGAAAAGATGAAGGACTTAGCAGCAGAAAACAGCAGTAGCAGCAGGAAACAGCAGTTCCGGTCGACCGGTCGAAGCATCAGGAGTTCGGTCGACCGACCCGGTCGACCGACGTGCACAACGTGCACAAGGGATCAGCACGGTCGATCGCTCGGTCGACCGACTGAAAGTACCCAACTCTCTGTTGGGCACCCAGTCGACCGACCGGTGGAAGAGGTCGGTCGACCGCCCGGTCGACCGACCTGCGGGTGCGGACTGCGATTGCAGGTTTGGAAACCTGTTGTATTTAAGGGCTGTTGTTGGCTTCTAAGGTTTGTATCTGAAAGCTGGGATTTGCTAGAGCTCTCTTGCACTCAAAAGGCTGCTAGCAATTGTAATCTTCCTAAAAGTAATTTAATCTCTCTTCTGATTGTCCCGAGGACGTAGGCAGTGAGGTCGAACCTCGTTAATTGATTGTTTGTGCGTGTGCTTTCTTCTGGTGATTGTTTTGTGCTGTTTGGGATTGTTTCTTCGTGTTTGGGAGATTCGGGAGATCCTCATCAGGTTGTTGCCGTAGGACGCAACAAGTGGTATCAGAGCTTCCAGCTTTGCTTGGGATTTCTGGAGATTCGGAGGGCTCGAGATCTGATTCGGTGGAGATCGTGTGTCGATCTCAAATCAGAGGTATTGGTGTTCGTGGGATCGTGTGTCGATCTCAGGAGGACGCAAGGAGGGCTCGTGGAATCTGTGGTGGAGTAGATCCGGAGAGAAACTCGATCTAGGGTTTCAAGGGAAAGGTAAAAATCAAAATTTTATCTGAGTAGTGATCTATTTTCAGTTGGTTGATTTTCCGCATAGATAGAGGATCAAGAAATCTCAATAGTAAAAGAAATTGCTTCGGTTAAGACAATGAATTCTCACCGAGGATTGAAGTTGTCAAGTTCAACGGCACGAATAACTTCGGGATGTGGAGATGTGAGGTTATGGATGCACTGAATGCATCGAACCTCGAAGACACTCTCCTATTGGAGAAGAAGAAGAGCACGACCACTGATGAAGAGTGGGCAAAGATGAACAGATCGGCATGTGGATTGATACGTTCATGTTTGTCGCAAGACATAAATATCTTGCGCAACATGAGACGTCGGCCAAGAAACTGTGGGAAACCCTTGAGAAGAAATACCTGACGAAGAGTGTTGAGTCCAGGTTGCAGCTTAAGAGTAAGCTATACAGTTTTCAAAAGAAGAAGGAGAGCACAGTGAATGAGCACATCAACCGATATACGAAGCTTTTTACAGACTTGGTAAACGTGGATGTCACGATAGATGAGGAAGATAAGGCGATCATCTTTCTGAATTCACTCCTGGCAGAGGAGTATGAGACATTCACTCTGACCTTCATCAATGGAAGGCAGACCTTGGACTATGATGAGGTGTCATCTATACTGTCGAGTTATGAAACGAGGAAGAAGGAGAGACATCCTTCTAAGTCAAGCTCATCGGCGGAGGCATTGAAAGTAAGATAAAGAAGTTCATCGAGGAAGGGCAAGGAGGTTAGAGGAAGATCTAAGTCCAGGCCAGGGTTCAGGAATCTCAAAAGGAATCAGTGTGCTTTTTGCAGAGAGATTGGGCACTGGAAGGTGGACTGTCCGAAGTTCAAGGAAAAAAGAAAGAATAAAAATCCGAGGCAAATCTAGCAAATGTGGTTAACACTGCAAACAGTAAATCACAGGCAGATGGATCAGAGTCAAATTCGTCAGTGTTCTCTTTTTCAGTTACAACTCCCGTCATAGGCTACTCGGGTGAAAACGAGTGGATCTTGGATACAGGTGCAACATATCATGTATGCCCTAATCGGGACTGGTTTACTAGTTTTGAGAAGCTAGAAGGGTGTTCGGTTGTTATGGGCGATGATCATCCGTGCATCATGGAGATGTTGGCACTATTCCAATCAGAATATTTGATGGGATGGTGAGGGAGCTGAAAGAAGTGAGGTATGTACCTCAGTTGAAGAGGAACTTGATTTCCGTAGGAGCTTTGGAGTCGTTGGGCCTTGGGGTGTCTATTAAGGAGGGAGTCCTTAGAATGACTAAAGGTTAATGGTGGTGTTGAAGGCCGAGCGCCGGAACAACCTATACTACTTGAAGGGTAGTGCGGTGACAGGGCAAGTGGCGGCTTCTACCAGTCCGAAGGAGGATACAACCTGGCTGTGTCACATGAGGCTGAGACATGCAGGAGAGAAGTCAATGCAAGCTCTTGCGAGGCAAGAGTTACTGAAAGGTGCCGAAACCTGCAAGATGGATTTCTGTGAGCATTGCATCATCGGCAAGAAGACCAAGGTGAAGTTTGGCACAGCTTCACACTGCACGGAGGGTATTCTTGATTATGTTCACACGGATGTATGGGGACCTACCAAGACCGCATCGATTGGAAGTAACCAATATTTTGTGTCGTTCATTGACGATTTTTCTAGGCGCTGTTGGGTGTACACCATGCGACACAAAGGAGAAGTCCTAGAACTGTTCGTGAAGTGGAAGGCTAATCTGGAGAGAAGCACGAGAAGGAAGATCAAGGTCCTCCGTTCTGACAATGGAGGAGAGTATACATCAGATCCTTTCCTACAGCTATGCCTTGATGAGGGCATAGAGAGACACTTTACGGTATGAGAAACTCCGCAACAAAATGGGGTGGCTGAGAGGATGAACCAGATCTTGCTATAGAAGGTTCGGTGTATGTTATCCAATGCAGGACTGTCAAAGAAGTTTTGGGCTAAAGTTTTGGCGTATGCATGCCATCTCGTGAATAGGTTACCGTCATCTGCAATAGGGGGGAAGACTCCACTTGAAGCTTGGTCAGGAAAAGCTGCTGGTGACTATGATTTGCTACGGGTCTTCGGATGTCCAGCCTACTACCATGTTAGAAAAGACAAGTTAGACCCAAGGGCAAAGAAGGGGGTGTTCGTTGGCTTCAAGCGAGGAACCAAGGGGTTCAAGATTTGGGACCAAACGGACAACAAGTTCATACTCAGCAGGGATGTCACGTTCGATGAGGCTTCTTTGATGAAGCCTACGGTCTCTCAGCAGGTGGAGACCAGCAAGACCAAGGAGCTATTGCAGCAGGTGGAGATTGATGCAGATCCACCATCTCTAGAGGAATCAGTATCAGTTCAGATCATTCCTAATGTGACACAGGGTAGTGATCGTGTAGTTGAAGAAGATGCTGAAGATGTTGAGCAGGGTCAAGAGCAGGTCATGGGTACTGTTCTGAATCCTACTGCAGTTGAAAGACCAAGAAGGAACACTAGGAGACCAGGTTGGCTCACCACTGATATGGTCGTCGCGTATTGTAGCATCCCGTACCCGGGATACGTACCCAGATACGTGTCCCAAATTTTTTCGACCATATTGCTCAATTTTCTTCCTGTATATGTTCATGGGTGTGATTTCTTAGTTTATTGAGTATCAGATCTGAATTCTCAGACCTAGAGTAAGCCCTGACCCGGACCGGGAACCCGATACCAGCCAGTAGCCCGATTTTAACTTTCTGGTGGTCTGAAAGGACCGATTTCAATTTCAGAGACTGTTTTATAATATTTTAGATTTTTCATAATTTTTTGGAATTTTCTGAAATTTTTCTGCAAAATCTCCAAAACCGGTGTCGGTCGGCATCGCTGACTAATTCACGGATTTTTAATTTTTAAATGGGATTGAATTTTCAAAACGGCTTTCACAGTACATCTTAGAATATCATTTTCTAGCTAAAAACATTTTTGAGATTTTCAAATTTATTAAAATTTGACCGATTCTGGTGTCGGCCGGTATCGCCGGAAGATTTCAGGATTTTTATTTTAAAAACTACATTATATTTTTCAATCCGATTTCACTAAACATCTTAGAATAATATTCTCTATTTTTGAGAATTTTTCGGAAGGATTCTGAAACAGTCAAATTTTTGCCTTATTATAATAATAATAAAATTTGCCGTTCTTTCTTTTCTTACTTTTACCTCTCAAATCCTCTACTTATTACTCCCAGAATATTATATAAATTTTATTATGTAATAAAATATTTTTTATAAATTTTTAACTATTTTTTTTCATTTCTTTTAATTTTTCCATTTTTCTTTTCTTTCTTTTTCTTCTTTCTTTTCTTCTCCTCCACTCCACCCTTCCTCCCACGCAAACGCAGCAGGGGCAGCAGCGGCAGCAGTCCATCATGGACTGAGCAACTCTTTTCCCCCACTCCATCTCCCTTCATCATCTCAAATCCCACCATTTCATCATTTCAATTCATTTTTTTCCCTTTATCTTCTCCCCTTAAAACACCTCCCTTTCTATTTAAATTTTATCTTCATCTTCAACCTCCCACCCACTCACGCACACCACCTCCACCTTCACCGCCGCCGCCCTAGCCGCCGCCCTAGCCGCCGCCCAAGCCGCCGCCACCGCACCCCCACCACCCCACAACACTCCTCCACTTCCATCAACCCCAAACTCCACCTCCTCCACCTTCAATTTCACCATAACCCATCTCATCTCCACCTTCATTTCTTCCAAATTCCCCATCTCCACCAACAATTCCACCACCATAACCACTCCATCACCACCTCCTCCAACTCCCCACCACCACCAAACATCACCACCACCACCACAACAACCACCACCACCACCCACTTCCACCATCAACATAACAACAACAACAACAACAACAAAAAAGGAACCCACCTTCCCCTCCTCCACCGCGCGCGCGCGCGCCCTCCCCCGCCGGCGGCGCCGCCGTCGGCCTGCAGCCGCCGCCGGCCGGCCACCCCCATTCCCCTCCTTCTTCTTTTCATTTCTTTCTTTCTTTCTTCTTTTCTTTCTTTCCTTTTTCCTTTCCATTTCATCCTTAAATAAAAAGAATCCCTCTTTCCTAAAATACCCCCACCCTCTTTCCAAAACTACAACACTCTATTTACACCCCTACCCCTCTCCTTTAAATCCCAATTTTATTCCAAAATACACCTCATTTTCCCTCCTTTTTTCCTTCAACTTTCTCTCTCCTCTCTCTTCCCTCTAAAATATTTATATAAATATTTATAATTATATATTTTAATATATATTGTGGGCTTGAGGTATACTTGAACGGTTCGCTGATTCCCCGGATTTTAACCGGTATTTTACCCGGTCTCAGGCTAGTACAGTTTCCTTTTTTGACATACCCCAACTTTATCATTATGCGAGTATTTTTAGTATATTTAAAAATAAATACTCTTGTATTTTAAGCATGAAATTGATGTATGAATATGTTAGCATGCTTAACACTTATTACCGTAAATTTGATACATGATATCATGCTATGCATATTAATAAATGATGTTGCACTCGGTATTTACCCGACCTTGGACATGTTGTGCTTGATATACAAATTATGACACCGATATACGGTAATTAAACCAGCACTTGGCATGTTCCACTTTATGTATGATTTATGTTGCCAGCACTCGGTATTTGACACCGACACTTACCATGCTATATTTGACACCAATATTACCATGCGGTATTTGACACCGATATCTTTCATGCTATATTTGATACCGACGCTTGCCATGATATATGTGATATGTAACCCTGATATTGATACTTGCCATACTATATTTGACATGTGATACCCGACCCCGATACTTGTCTTGCTACACTTATCACTTGGCATTGGACACTGATACTTGATACTTGACGCTTGTTCTTGACATACGGTATATGCTATGCTTTTATGTGGTATAAATACCTGGACTTGAAATCATGACTCTTGACCGGACATTACCATCCCTGATACCTGATTGTATGACATATTCATGACTATCACTGTTACGGGGATATGACATGATTATTATATTATTATTACCAGATATTTGGTACTTCTGAGCTCCTGTACTCCTGTATACTTGAACCCCTGAAATAGGGAGGCTCCTGACATTACTCCTGTATTATACTCCTGTTGACCCCGTAATAGGATAACCATGGATATTGTACATTTGTGAACACCCCGTGAACATTATTATTTGAGACTCTGTCATATCTAAACAACTTACATTGGGATGGGGGAAATTGATGGGTATCGATATAGCTTTTGTGTTTATGGTGGCCATACATATGTTGTACAACTTCCTGTTGGATTCGACCTGGAGGCCACCAGGCGCTTCCGAGGGGTGTACTGGCACCCCTACCCCCCTGCCTGCCTGTCCGGGTATGCTATAATCCCCTAGGTATATCCTGTGGGGAACGGTGACACTCTATTCCTGTTTGGGTGTATTATAAGACCTTCGGGCATATAGTAAATCCCGGTGCCTAGCGGTACGTTCCGGCTCCAGTACCGGATAATCCTGGACCGTTCTCCGGGCATGCACGGGACCCATTATAAACATGGTTCGTCGCTCCCCATCAATTTCCAATAACCAACCTCGCTAGATTTGTATGCGGAAGTATATGGCACCGGTTATATACCAAACATACAAATTGAACGAGTTAATAATAATAACTTGATAATTGAATTCATGCATTTTTGTGTCATTTCCA
The DNA here is from genome assembly GCA_038442645.1 of Agave tequilana. Lineage (NCBI taxonomy): Eukaryota > Viridiplantae > Streptophyta > Magnoliopsida > Asparagales > Asparagaceae > Agave > Agave tequilana. The sequence continues at coordinate 5,553 of JAVJIF010015973.1, read as the reverse complement.
TACTTGTCATTTATTGTAGTTATACCATGCTTCCTAATTTGATTACATGACATTTAACCTGATATACATGCTTTTATTTCATGCCTTGTAAATGCTAGTGTTATTTCCATATTCACTATTTATTGTGGTTATTTCATACTTATTGATTTGGGTACATTATACTTGACATGATGCACTTGCTATTATTTGTACTTACCATTGGGTTTATCTTATACTCGCTGGGTTTTTTTCCTAACAACCCTGGATTTGCATGTCCAGATCTAGCAGCTTGGACCGAGGTGGACCCATCGGCTGAGGATCAGGCCTACCTCGAGGAGCAGGCGGACCAGCAGTAGCTCCGTCCGGTCTTTTCTCCCCGCTCGCGAGATCCCCTTTCTAGCTCGTGAGTTATTATCTGTTGTATCATGTACAGTCTACTTTTGTATTATCTAGTGATGTAATATTGATGTAATATTATGTCACTGTTTGTGATGACTAAGTACTTGTACAAATTATGTTAGAATGTATAATACCACGTATTTTCGCACTCTGATATATGTGTTGTGTTGTATTGATGCTTAGCGTACATACGTGATTGTACCATCGCCCTGCGTATGTACGTCGCAGTGGCGTCTCCGCACCCGCCGGGATCGGGGCGCCACAGGTTGGTATCAGAGCCTAGGCTCTCACACCTTCAGTACAACCAGTCTGCAAATTAATGTTGAATTAATTTGCGGCTGAGTCACACAAGTCTTTGTTATACATTCCAATCACAAGTACGAAGTTATCTATTCCATTCTTGAAATCCATCCTTGATTCCTGAAATCTCATATCCTGTCATCTTTTCAGCTCTCGGCTCAAATATGGAGAGACGGGGGACACGTAACGGTCCCAGCACTTCCCGCGAAGGTCCGAACGGGAGAGCAACATGATGAGGATACTCCAGGGTATGATGGATAGCCGGCAGCAGCAAGTAGAGCTCATGAGGCAAGGATTGCTGACTGCGCCTCGGGAGCAGAGGCCGGGAACTATATCAGATTTCAGGAGGCTGCAGCCGGCAGAGTTCTCAGGCACGGAGAAGCCCTTGGATGCAGAGCAATGGTTGATCGATATGACCGATCTCCTAAAGGCGGCCAGAATTCCTGCTGAGAACCAAGTAGAAGTGGCCAAGATCCAGCTGAAGGATGTGGCGAGGACTTGGTGGCTAGCTGAAGAGGCGAGGCTGGAGAAGCCTATCTCTTGGGACCAGTTCTCGAAGGGCTTCTACGAGAGGTTTTTCCCTGCAACTGCTTAGAAGGAGATGGAGGAGCAGTTCATTAGACTGCAGCAGTGGAATCGGTCAGTGGATGAATATGCCGCTGAATTTCTGAGGCTTAGTCGGTTTGCACCGTATATGGTGGCCGACGAGGAGAAGAGGGCTAGCAGATTTCAGCAAGGACTGAGGGTGGACATTCAGATGCTGCTTATACCTCACCAGCTGAAGACTTACTCCCAAGTCCTTTCTATTGCCCGTGATGTGGAGCAGGGGTTGGAGAAGAAGAGGAGGATTGAGCTGCAGCACAAGCCGATGAAGCGCCAGTTCCAACAGGTGCACAGGGGGAATCAAGTCAGAGCTTTTGGTGCCCCAGTAGCCAAGCGGCCTTTTCGACCTCCTCCTCAGCAGCTTGTGTGTGGATACTGCCAGAAACCCGGACACAACCAGCAGAACTGCCGTATGGCCAATGGACTGTGTTTGGTATGCGGATCCGGCAACCACTCGGTGGGAGAGTGTCCATTCAAGAGGAACTGGAATGCACCTCCAGCACCACCAGCACTTCCAGCCCGAGTGGCACCACCAGTACCTCCAGCTCGAGCAGCTCCCCCAACACTTTCAGCACCACCGATGAGGAGGATCCAGGACCTGCAGGGAGAGAAGCTCCACTTCCTCCCCAGCGTCGGACTCTGGGTCAGGCTCAGAGGGGACCCAGGACTGGAGTAGGCCGCGGGAGAGGCCAGGCCTACAATTTGACAGCAGAGGAAGCCGAGGCGTCTGGAGATGTAGTGGCAGGTACAATTTTGGTCCACTCAGTTCCAGTCTTATCACTTTTTGACTCCGGTGCATCACACTGCTTCATATTCAGTAGATTTACTGCCTTGCATTCTATACCCCTAGTCTGTATGAGTGACCAATGGGAAATTAGTACGGGGATGGGGTAGTTATAACTAACAAGATCTGCAATGGGTGCAATGTGGAGCTATATGGTAGGAAGTTAGAAGCGGACATGTTCGTACTGGACACTGGAGGGTACGATGTGATCCTAGGCATGACTTGGCTCAGCAAGTATCATGCGGTGATCGACTGTCGGGAGAAGAAGGTGATCTTCAGGATTCCTCACCAACCGGAGTTTCAGTTCTTTGGAGAACGCAAGTCCCTCCGGAAGGAAGATCAACTAGAGTGTGCCACTGCTGAAGAGAAGAAGGCGGTGTCAGTGTGGAATGAATTTCCGGATGTATTTGAGGAGATATCAGGACTTCCACCTGATAGAGTTGTGGAGTTCTCTATTGACCTTATTCCAGGAGCGACTCCTATCTCTAAAGCACCGTACCGGATGGCGCCAACAGAATTAGCTATATTGAAGGAGCAGCTGCTGGAGTATTCGAGCAAGGGTCTGATTAGACCAAGTACCTCACCTTGGGGAGCACCAGTGCTGTTGGCAAATAAGAAGGATGGTGGCAAGAGGTTGTGCATTGATTACAGAGAGTTGAACAAAGTCACCATCAAGAACAAGTACCCGTTGCCAAGGATTGATGATCTCTTTGATCAACTTCATGGGGCCCAGGTATTCTCGAAGTTAGATCTGCAGTCGGGGTACCATCAGTTGAAGGTCAAGAAGGAAGACATCCAGAAGACGGCATTCAGGACTCGATATGGTCATTACGAGTTCTTGGTTATGCCCTTTGGAGTTACAAATGCCCCAGCAGTCTTCATGGACTTGATGAATAGAATCTTCTCACCCTATCTGGACAAGTTTGTTTTGGTGTTCATTGATGATATCCTGGTCTACTCCAAGAATGAAGAGGAGCATGCGGAGCATCTGAGGATTGTGCTACAGACTCTCCGACTTGAGCAGCTTCAGGCCAAGCTTAGCAAGTGTGAGTTCTGGCTGAAGAGTATAGCATTCTTGGGCCATATTGTTTCTAAGGAAGGAATCTCGGTGGATCCCAGCAAGATTCAAGCGGTGAAGGATTGGCCGACTCCGAAGTCCGTGACAGAGATCAGGAGCTTCATCGGACTAGCAGGATATTATCGGAGGTTCGTGCAGGACTTCTCAAAGATTGCAGCTCCATTGACAAGCTGACCAGGAAGGGAGAGAAGTACAATTGGACTGAGGAGTGTGCGTCTGCTTTTGAGGAGTTGAAAAACAAGTTGATTTCGGCTCCAATCTTGAAGACACCCTCAGGGACAGGAGGTATGGTTGTGTACTGTGATGCTTCAGGGAAGGTCTTGGATGCGTATTGATGCAGCATGGACATGTAGTGGCTTATGCATCCAGGCAGTTGAAGCCTCATGAGAAGAATTACCCAACGCATGATCTAGAGCTGGCAGCTGTGATCTTTGCATTGAAGATTTGGAGGCATTACCTGCTAGGTGACCGAGTGTTGATATACACTGATCACAAGAGCCTGAAGTACATTTTCACTCAGAAGGAGTTGAACATGAGGCAGAGGCGATGGCTTGAGCTGATGGCAGATTATGACATAGATCTGCAGTACCATCCTGGCAAGGTTAATGCTGTGCCAGATGCCCTGAGTAGAAGACCTGAAGCCAACATGGTTATGATGCTCACTCAGCAGAAGGAGTTACTCAGAGAGATGGAGCGGCTAGATTTGATGGTGATTCGAAGGACCAGTGGACCTATGCAGTTGATGGCATTCCAGATCCAGTCGACACTGATGGAAGAGATCAGAGGAGCTCAGAGAGAAGATCCCAGACTACTGAAGTTCAGAGAGCAAGTGGAAGCAGGGCTGAGATTAGATGCCTGCATACATCCTGATGGTGCACTCTATTTCAGGGGTAGAATTTGTGTGCCTCAAGGGAGATTAGACAGAAGATCTTAGCTGAAGCCCACAGCTCAGCTTACTCTATACATCCTGGAGGAACTAAGATGTATCAGGATCTGAAGCAACATTTCTGGTGAATGCGATGAAGAGGGAGATCGCACAATTTGTGGCGAAGTGTCTAGTGTGTCAGCAAGTGAAGGCTGAACACCAGAGACTAGCTGGATTACTGCAGCCTTTGCCAATACCAGAATGGAAGTGGGAGCATGTTACTATGGATTTTGTCACCGCTCTACCCCGCAGTCCAAAGGGGAATAATGCAGTATGGGTAGTTGTTGACCGTCTCACTAAGTCAGCACATTTCATACCTTTCAGAGTGGGACAATCTACGGAGCTTCTGCGGACAAGTACATGAGGGAGATTGTTCGACTGCATGGAGTTCCTGTCAGTATCGTGTCGGACAGAGACACGAGGTTCAGATCTCACTTCTGGGAGAGTCTTCAAGAGAGTCTGGGGACCCGTCTGAAGTTCAGCACATCTTATCATCCTGAGACAGATGGGCAGTCCGAGCGGACCATTCAGATCCTAGAAGACATGTTGAGGGCTTGTATGATAGACTTCAAGGGATCGTGGGAAGACCATCTACATTTGGCAGAGTTTTCCTACAATAACAGCCATCAGGCGAGCATCAAGATGGCTCCTTTTGAAGCCCTGTACGGCAGGAGATGCAGATCACCATTGTGTTGGGATGAAGTTGGTGAGAGAAGGCATTTGGGACCAGATGTGATAGTTCAGGCAGTGGACACGATCAGGACCATCCAAGAGCACCTTCGTGCAGCCCAGGACAGACAGAAGAGTTGGGCAGATTCCAATAGAAGACCGTTGGAATTCCAGGTGGGAGAGCATGTGTTTCTGAAGATATCTCCAACCAAGGAGTGATTAGGTTTGGTGCACGTGGGAAGCTGAGTCCGAGGTATATAGGCCCGTTTGAGATATTGGATCGTATAGGAGAAGTGGCCTACAGATTGGCGCTACCGCCTTCACTAGAAGGAGTACACAATGTGTTCCATGTGTCGCAGCTGAGAAGGTACATCAGGGATGAGAGCCATGTGTTGGATCATTCAGAGTTGGTTGCAGCCGGATCTGTCATATATTGAGCAACCAATGGCTATTGTGGGACAGAAGTGTCAAGACCCTGAAGAACCGGACCATCCCGTTAGTGCTTGTTTCATGGAACAGGCATAGTCCGGGAGAAGCAACTTGGGAGCGGGAGGACGTCATTCGTGACCGTTACCCGCATCTGTTCGAGCCTTAAGTGGTAATATTTCTCTTGTACTCCATTCTTGTCTTATCAATTCATTATTTCCATGTTCATCTCTTTTCTTATAGAAATTTCGAGGACGAAATTTTTGTTAGGTGGGTAGATTGTAGCACCCCGTACCCGGGATACGTACCCAGATACGTGTCCCAAATTTTTTCGACCATGTTGCTCAATTTTCTTCCTGTATATGTTCATGGGTTGTGATTTCTTAGTTT